>WNNJ02000147.1:0-216537 GCA_012934845.2 Pomphorhynchus laevis | reverse complement strand
ATGAATATCAATATATATAGTTTCTACTTTCTTTGGCTTCTACTTAATGAAATATGAAGAATATAAAAAAATATTTGATTTTATTCGATTACTTGCTGGATACTGTGTTTAGACAGTAGTGTAAGGCATGACGGGTTTGTGACTTGCACTATCGCAATGATAATGATAATGTATTGCAGATAATGTAATACAATGATAATGTATTTCAGCTGCAAAATATCGTATCTCTCTACAACTAGGAATTTTGAATAGTCACTACTTGTGAATCATATCAAAGAATAAATAAAAACAACTAGGATTGCTCGTTTCTACTTCATATCGCAATTATAAATATATTAATCTATCTCGAATATTATTAAGAATATAGTATTATATTCTAAACAATTGAAATTTATAAGAATATATAAATATAGAAATAAATAATTAAATTGTCGTTTAATAAATGATAATTAAAATATATTTCGATAATTAATAATTTAAATTAACTTCTATATATGGATTTACTCTTGACTATAAGTTGAGAAAAAATTACTAATTATAACTCTGAAACAAGATCATTAGAAACAAAATAGCTGATATAGAAATATTTCTAGTCACGGATAAGAAAGACTAATTATTAATTATTGATTATTAATTAGATAATTATTAATTATTGTTAATTATGTGATAACTTCAAAAATCAGAATTACCATATAAATCGACGTAACTAGTAATTTTAAATTTACCAGTTAAATTATTAGCAAAAACCAATAGAAATCAGAATGGCTTGCAGAATTGTTTATCTTCATATTTTGTATTTATGTTTCTAAATGATCCATAAACTTCGGTCATAGATTTTTCTTTATTCCAGCTCCTTTGGCTTAGAGATATTATCCCGCCTACATTCATACATTCATTTCATTCACATCTTTGAAAAGTATTCTCCTCAAGTTACTAATCTCCGATCCCATCTGATAATTTTCGCTGCTGCTTCATATTCCAGTAAAAATTTATTATTTAAATAAATTGTTAATAAATAAATTTTTAATAGCAACAGTTAATAAACGAATGACTTACTAAATACTCGTATACTTTGAACTGTGAATTTGCAGCTTTGATACAAAGTAGCATTTACGTCTATTTATAGTTTGCACTGGATCAAATTGTAACAAAACAATGGAAGTAAAATGATGTAATTTTAATTGTATTCAACTTTTATTAAAGTTAAATTTATAGGTCAACTATACGTGTACTATAATGCAGGTAAATGGCTACTTTTTGATTACAATAGAACAATTGTTATCTTTTCAACATAAAATGGTTATGTCCTGTTCGTATGAGAATTTAACTTCTTTTGTTGTATTACATAAATTAAAATATCATAAAAGTGATTTCGAAAATTCAAAATGTGGTTAATACAATGCATTAATTCTGCGAAATACTAAAGACAACAAATCCTGATCATATCCAATCGAACTGAAAAGGACACTTCTAATTTGCCGAAAAACTATCATTTCTAATATAAATAATTTTATAAAATATAAAAATTTATATTTATAAAATGAAAATTTTTAATTTTTATAACGAAAATATTTAAGTTATCTATTTCCTTGAATTAAGCAAATTATAATTTATAGGAACTAAGGAAAATCCAGTTGGACGTGATTGCCATTCACGTCCAAGAATGACAATCGTCTGTCAATTTCACTAGAGATTCTTCGAGTTAATAACATCCGAGTGAGCACAATAAGTAACACGCTTCGGCACACAAGAAACACATCATCATATCTGTATCACATTACAACCATCTCCATATGGCATACAAAATCATTTTCAAATTTTCTCATATATATTCCTGCCAAAATCGATGAAAGAAGATCTCCCATAACAAAGCCATTGATTTGGTCACACATTTCGTCGTTAATTTTTATATCATCATGTAATATGATGTAACATATTAACACATGAGGTAATATGATGTTACATGATGTAATATCATTCCCATTGTGATAATCACATGAATTTATATTTCGATACAGTCATAAAAATGCTTGCATTTTAAAATAAAACTAATAATAGGAGTAGAGTAATAACAAAGTAGTAGAGTAATAGCAACCAGTATTGACCTTTATTTATTAGGAGGACTGGTACTATCTACTTAGAGACCACCGTTTCTCAATTATATCTCTAAATTACCCATAGAGGTTGTTCTATATAAAGGTCGATCGATATATAAAGATATATATTAACGGGTTTCTTAATGGATATGAATATACTTGATATATATTATTAATATCAAGATCTTGCTATATAAAGATATTCTTAATAACGAGTAGAAGGTCGTTATCGTTTATATATATTTGACCTCATTAGGTTGGTTGCATCATAATATGAAAATGTTGTCTGCAAAACAGCAATCTCTCTAATTAGGCAAACAATATATATTTTAGTTATTATCATATTATTATAGCAGCATATCTTAGAGATTAAAGTTAGATATTTTGAACGATTTTCCTCAGCCACAACGTATGCATGTATTTAATAAGTAAATACGAATAACTGCCTGAATTCATATTGGTTTTAAATAATACCAGTAAATTAATTAACAAAATTAATTAATCGATTAATTAACAAATTAATTAAACGATTCATGATTAATGACAGTAGGCGATATAATTTGCATGAAAATACTGTGCACATTTTGGCTTCGAACAGCCAAAATATGTTCAAAGATGTTTGTCTTTTTTAGATCATCATAGGAATGGAAAATTGAAATAATAAAATATTGTACACCGCAGTCTCAATTAAAATGAAAAATATCGGAATTGACAACATAAAGGCATAATTAAAAATATTAATTGCAAATAATAAATTAAAAAATCGTCTTTAAATCTTGTTACCATTTTATTACTTTAATAGTTTGAACATTTACTTCATTAGTTTTACCTTACTAATAATAAAGTTGGCTGTAATGATTCATTTATGTGAGTCCAGTTTAGCAAAAATATCATCTATAAATTGCTGCTATATTTGATTTGTAAATCCAATTTACAAGGTTTAAAGATTAGTAGATCTGACTTTTACGCTTCAAGTAAGAAATATGCATCTTTCTCACATGTTTTCATATTTAACAACTACCTAGAATGATTATGACATTAATTAACGTAATTGTGAGTCACCTTTAAACGTTTTATATTTATGATTTGCTTTTACTTCTTGATGGAGAGAATATTTTTAAATAAAGATATTATTGAGATAATTAATGCTATACCCAGTTCATTTCAAGGTAAATTGGATGTAAAAAGGTCGAGTACTGATATATGGAAGTCATTTTATGTACACTTAAAAAGTAAGATTTGTTTTAAGATTTGCTTTGGTTGATAATAATTTTTAAATATTTACAGCAAAATTGACAAATTTAAGTTTATGTTTAAATTTTTCGAATTGGCAAATTAAGCGAATTTTTAATAATGCATTTCTTAAAACGAATAATTATCATTGAAAAAAATTAAAATTTGTTAATAGCAATGAATTTATAGCATTAAAATTAAAAAAATAATTCATTGCATTACGATAATAATCCAATTTTTTATGATAAAACGGTAACGTATGGTTTGTTACGAACGTGAATGCTTTATTCCCGCGTAGCATAATTACAGAAAGTGCCGCGATTAGGTAATGAGTAGTTTTAACTCTTTACTGTTATATTAACGCTGTCATCTTGAGAGCGGAAGCCGTTAAAAACTAGTTAAACAAAACTATAAATTATTAAGATCTAAAAAGACAATTATCTTTGAACAGCCAAATTTTGGCTGTTCAAAGCCAAAATTATCACAGTTTTTGTGCAAATTTTATGTTAGAAACGACAATTTGATCAAATAATGATCAAATTGTCGTTTCTAACATAAAATTTGCACAAAAACTGTGAGAATTCTGGCTTCGAACAGCCAAAATTTGGCTGTTCAAAGATAATTGTCTTTTTAGATCTTAATAATTTATAGTTTTGTGAAAATATAATTCTTATTTGTTAATTAATAGTTAGTTAACATAAACTGACAGTTCTCAAACTGACAGAAACACATTCCTTGTTATCAGTTGAAGGTGCTAATGATAAATAAAAATAAAATTATTAAATTAAATAATAACAAATAATTGTAAAAAATTTAATAATTTTATATAATATTTCATTTAAATTAAATAAAGTCAAAATTTAAAATACTTACTACACTTTTTCAAATATCTTATTGCATTCCAAATTGATGTCCACTTTCTACTTTTATTTTACTTTTATAAATTAGCCTATTATTTTATCTAAACTAATTTTTATTTTAGATTGATTTTTTAAATACAAATTGATCCTTAAAACTTATAATGCGTATTTTGCAAATCGTAAAAATTAAAACGTAAGATTTTGTCAATTATTATTAACTGATAAAATAGTAATTTTATTAGTAAAATTAATATCAATTAATTATTAGTAATTAATACCAATTAAGGAATTAGTAATTTTATCAATTATTAACATCAACAATATTATCTAATAATTATCTTAATGCAATCAACAAATTAAACCACTAAAACAAATTAATCCACATAATAAACCTACACTTTACTTTAGTAAAGAATATAATACTTTTCTTTAATACATTCTAACGACATAGTTCTTCTGATAAAATTTGATTATATAGTATCTTATTCTAAAACCAAGTATATTATTTATTATTCATCCATAAAAATGCTCCGCTAATGATTTTAAATTTATTTTTAATATTATTTTGTTGATTTATATATTTTACTATTTTCTGTTTGATTGTATTTTTATAGTAACCCAGTTTAAAATATGTATCTATTAAATTATTTAAATGATTTTGAAGAAAGCCAATATCATTACATATTGTTGCAATTCTTAAAATTTCATTATTTAATGTATTATATTTTATATTATATGGTATGATGATTGCTCATTCAAAAATATGTTTATTGTAAATAATGAGGCTACCTGGATTAATTTGTTCGCTAATTGAATAAAAATTTTAGAGTTAAATATACATATATCATCAATATATCGAAATATTTATTTCATATCTTTATATAATTTAGATTTATTTTTTTAAACAGCTATAAACAAATTCATATTCTATAAAGCTTAAAAACAAGTCAGCTATAACTGGACTACTATTACCACCCATTGGAACACCTTTTATTTGTCTAAATATAGATGTCTCTACTTTTAAATAATTTTGATTTATCAAAATATTTAAGGATTCTATTAATTCAATTTTATACATATATTTATATTTATTTGATGGTTTAATTTTTGTTAGATAGGCTTTATAGTTATTATAACATATATATGTATATCTTTTTCCGAATATAAGATTAATTAATTTTACTAACGCTTCTTTAATATCTGCTAAATCTAGATTTGTATAAAGCGTACTAAAATCGTATGTATTTATATTCTGAAAATTTATTCTTTTTATGTGTTCACACCTTTATATAGTTTAGACATATTTTTACACAGCTCTGAACAAAAGGTATATATTTATCTTTCACACAGTTATGGACATATTCTATAAAACTTAATTAATTCAGCTATAATTGCGATACTATTACCTCCAATTGGAAGACCTTATATTTGTATAACGTGTCACACAAAATCATTTAATTGAGTTTTACGAAAACCAATATCCTTAAATATTTTGTCATAACATCTTATTTCATTATTTCACGTTTTATTTAATTTTATTTTGATGATTTATAATTACATTTTTAATATCCAATAACTTGAATTTGCCCCAGTTGACATCAAATCAAACAACACACATAAGTGAAAAAAAGGTGATATAAATTCCTTGTATGGATTGCTTGTTGTTGTTCTGACGAGACCTTTTTTACGACATTTATTATTTAAATATAAATATTATAATTAATAAACGCATCTTTATTTTAGACAATCTTCTTGCTGCTTACACAGACGATAATATAAAACTATCATGGGTATTGATTCTTGAAGATGCTTTTCCCGTCCAGCACACAGATACAGATTTTTCGATATTGCTGCAAGAAAATCTAGAGAGTGTACATTTTCAATCACTCAGCAAACTAAGCACGGATGCATGGATGAAAGCAATTTTCGCTGCTTTATAGAATTTTTTTAGAATATGTTTTTATTGCTTAAACGGCTGCTACCTGTATATTAATTCAAATGATTTAGATTTATTTTAATTAAAAATTTAATTTTAATTATTTTTTTATTTAATTAAAATGATTCGGCATTTAAATGAAAATTTATGGCTGCTACCTGTATATTAATTCAAATTATTAAGTTTAATTTTAATTTTTAATTTGAATTTTAATTATTATTTTTTTATTTAATTAAAATAGTACGGCATTTAAATGACAATTCAATGAATTGCAACATTGTAACATTTGAATAAACTGCAATGGGAATTTGTAATACTTTACAAATTGGTGCATATGAACACCCTCTGTAGATAGTTTTTAATAAATTAAGATCAACTTGTTTAAAATATTTAAACTTATTTTTTATGCATACAAACAGTTATTGTAAAAAAATATATGTTTTATGAGAGATGAGTGGATTCAGTGGGGAGTAGTTTATAATCAGTTTGGCAGCCACGAAAGAATCTACAAAACGGTACTAGCACTGTTTCGTCATTGTTTTGACTCATCAGTAATATTTCAAAAATATTACTGGCAGACGATATGTGGCAAGTCTGCTGGCCTTCCTCTGCGTCCAGTAGTGGGAGATATAAAGCACTTATGAGTCAAAACGATGATGAAACGGTACTATTAACCGTTTTGTCGATTCTTTCGTGTCTTCCACATTGATTATAAAAGATAAATATTTTGAAATAGCTTAAATACACGCATTATCTTGATAATAATTCTCTTAAAATAATCTTCGGATGTTGAAATTGTCTTCATTACATGCAATTTAATTTATGTTGAAATTTAATTTATATAATCTGATTTTAATTTATAAAATCTAATTTATTCTTCAAAATATGCATAGCGTCATTATCCGTTTAAATAAAATGTTCCCATAAAAATCATTAAAATTTGCTCTAATTTTCGTCAGTAACAGCTGACATCCATTGAACAGTCAGAGAATTGTTTAAATTTAAACCTTATTTAAAGTATAGTGTGATGACACGTTACTTAATGCTTGCTTGTAGTTCTTATAAAGATGTGCTCATTTTGAAAATTAAACAAATAACAGAAAAATAAAATTGTGCCCACAATACAATTTCAAATAGGTGCCGTTTTGTCGATTCTTCCGTGTACCATTTGTAAGGGTATGAAATTATAATTAATAAAAAAGGTAAAAATAACATTATTATTTTATAAAATGACGAACATATTTTGTACCATGGGGGGTCTTTTATACCCCATCTGATTTAAAACTGCAATAATGTTTTACCCAAGATTTGGAATTAAATTATATTTTATCATTATTTTATTCTATGTATTATCATAAAATACACATAAATCCCGAGAGTCCATTATATGGGGTCCATTATATATGGACCAATATGGGGTCCGTTATATTGAGGTCCATTATACCCGTAGGGTATAATGGGGTCCATTATAATGGACCCCATGCTTCGGGGTTCATTATACCCGTAGTGTCTGCTGATGGTTAAATCATGGAAATAGGCGAACCAAGCAATAGACTAAACTCTATTTGCACGACGAAAATAAAATATATAAGTTGTGTTTGACCAGAGCAATGGGGTTTCGGAATAATTTGCATGTACACCTCCATGTTTGGTACAAATATGAACATTATATCTTAAATCACTCAAAATAATTTATTACAGAGAATAGAGCAAATACTCAAAAGGCAGAATCAACATGGAAGGAGTTAAAACACTAAACGACTGTTAATGTCTCGTAATTCAATATACACATAAAAATAAAAAATTATTTTTTATAAAAATCTATTGACCTAACACAATTTTTCAGGGTTTTACGTTAGTGAGATGCTGCGTCTTCGTTTGTCACGCCGTGCAG
The DNA here is from genome assembly GCA_012934845.2 of Pomphorhynchus laevis. Classification (NCBI taxonomy): domain Eukaryota; kingdom Metazoa; phylum Acanthocephala; class Palaeacanthocephala; order Echinorhynchida; family Pomphorhynchidae; genus Pomphorhynchus; species Pomphorhynchus laevis. Next base: position 208,518 of record WNNJ02000147.1, on the reverse strand, counting down.
ATCGCACACACGTAGATGTGGATTTGGCCAGGCTGATTCCGATTTTGCATAGCAAATTCCGTATCCACTCCTGATAAATCTTATGATATTTGAATGCCTTCTTTCTTGCAATTTGTTTCAGCACTTAGTCAGTTTGGACATCAATTTCGCTGAAAAATCAATGGAAAGCTGTTTCGAAACGATAGATTCGCTTACCATATTTCGCGTACTTTCTTTGTTTGTGGTATAATAAATGTAAGTTCGGATTACCTACAGAATACGAAGGAGCCAGGTAATTAAATACACATACATCCATTAAAGATCGTTTCGTTCGGTTTCCATGTATTTTATAACACTCAATATCTAGTCGTGCACCGTTTTCCTTATTTGTCGGTGACTTTTTAAATAGCCCTCACAGCCGTACGAAAGCAATGGCTTTCGTACGGCTGTGAGGGCTAAGCTATTTAGCTCAACTGTAATCAGTCACATATAGTGTTGTGACGCATTAATGGTAAACCACTTACATGACAAGAATGTGCGTGTGATATTTCAAAGATATTATAAAAGAGACACATTGACGGTGCATTTGGAGGTGTCCAACCTTATCTTGCTGTTACAGCGTAATAAAATTCGTTTCTAGACAAGGTGAAATGACGATGTTCGAATGCTCTTACATACAACCTGGTTGGCGCTCTCCCTTCATTGTCGCGTACATTATTTTCTGGTGCAGATCTTAATTGTGAAGTTTTAAAGCATCTGATTGTTTTTGAAAGTAGTTGTCACGCTCTTTTGATATTTTTAAAGCTTTTACATGTTGTTTTGCCTTGATTTGAGTAACTGAAATATTTTCAGAAAGGATAATATACAAACGAATCGAATATTTTAATTCAAGCTCAGGACTAGTGTCCGGCAGTAATATACCAGGTCCACCAAGTCAAAAAGGGTAATTGAATAATGTAAATATGAAACTGAGGAAGTTTAATAAATAGAATAAATAATTATTTTGCATTATTTATTATTATTTATTATTAACCCAATTTATAAAAATTGGGTTAAAAATTATCTTGGTTAGAAATACTTACAATTCAAGTCGCAGATTCAAGTCGCAGATTCAAGTCGCAGATTCAAGTTGCAGATTCAAGTCGCATATTCAAGTCGCATATTCAAGTTACAGATTCAAGTTGCAGATTTAAGTCGCATATTCAAGTCGCATATTCAAGTCGCAGATTTAAGTTGCAGATTGTCGGCTCGTTTCGCTCGCCGACTTGACAAGTCATAATATTCTTACAGGACTGGCATTATTACAGTACTAGCATTATTACAGGACTAACATTATTACAGGACTGAATATTCTTGGATTTAAATATATACATACAATATAAAAATTAAAAAGTTTCCTGCATACATACAAAAAATGTCGCGTGGTGAATCTTCGAAAGTGAGATTGTGTTGCGATTGTCATAGACAGGCGGCTCGCTAATGTGCAAAATCCGAAACTCCTTGTGTAAACTGCCATGCAGATTTTTGTCATAATCGTCTTAAGGTAACAATTTACAGACCGCTGAGACTTCACCTTCGAACAGTAAAAATAAAAATCAATTAAAAAAACAAACACATGCCTATCTTCAGCACGAATCTCCGAACAAACGCTTACTTCCTAATGTCGTTTCCAGTCAATTAAGCTATTTATATTCGCTCCAACGTGGCTTTATAATTATGTATGATTAGTGACTCTTCCAAAACTTTGTGAAGACCAATTTTGCCAATCCAACCAGATCCTATCTCCTTCCAGCAGAAAAACTCCTTGAATATCTTCCAGAAGGAAGACTAAGATTAATTAAGACGAGCACTGATCGCCTTATATCAACTTTGCTTGAACCTATATCTAGAGTTCCAGTATTATTTCAAGAGGCCTGCCTGAGGGAAACAGAGAGATTATGAAGGTTTAGAATTTTAGCAATGACTTTGAATTTTGTTGGAGTAGGATTAAATAAATAACTTTTATAGGTAGTCGAACGTATCGCGGTAGCTTGTAAGAGAGATAGGAATTAAATTAGATCAGACTCGCATTTCCTACGACTGGGAAGAGTCAGATCGCTGTCTGGAAGAAGGCTACTCTGATTGATCAAAGTGAAACCTCCTCAGCAGCGTGCCTTCATCTAACCACCAGCGATATAAGTCATGCGAGGTGGACAGTTGTTGGAGCGACTGTTCAATACACTAAAGCTTTAGCAGTCACCTCTCGTGTAGCAGTAGTATGCCGATGAGTAAATTTGTCTTTGTACAATGAGATGTGAGGGCTGGTGGTTTATATATAAGATACACGTTCCTAGATCTACAAGGCACTGCATTAATCCAACGACCAGATCGACCGTTGAAGTAACAAAGTAACATGCCATAGCCGCTACCTAATATACGGTCCAGGAGGTTACGGTTATTGTGAATCTCATCAGGCTGAATATATATATTGGCTATACTGATACGTTTACCGTTCTTCCAGAGTGTTATTGCTAAACAAGATATGGCTGGACTAGAGTAATTTAATACGATATTTGATCTTAAATGAAATTTAACTAAGGTTAAAAGATTTTGAGAAGAAGAGGAGTTAGGTGGGGCTATGTTTGGAGTAAAGTGGGATGATATGTGCTTTGTAAGAAATCAGTTAATGCCCCGGGGAGACCGGATAGATCTAGTTTCCTGAAGGACTATAATGCCTGATAAAATACTAAGGGCAGAAGCACCAACCGAATTCCAGAGTAAAAACGGTCCGGAATTACTTGCCAAGCAGATGTGTCACTATAAAGTGCAGCATAACCCTCTAGTTAGGTCCATGGGGTTGCTTTTCCGGCCTCCAGCTTTATCAGCGTGACTACGTCCCACTCCTTTGCTGGTGTGGGAAAAATAATCATTTTCCACCATGTTCCAGATATCGTTCTATCTCAGAAGTTTGACGTGTGCAGTTTTCGTAGATGAAGAACGCTTGCTTGATTGCTTGACTTCGATTGTTTCAACAATTTGTGGCGCCATATCGACGTCAGTTAGATTTTTTAGCAGTGTCGTGATAGACGTCATTTGTTTAGAGATTAATATCGATAATATTCATGATATCAGTAATAAACAGCCAAGTACTACTGTCGTCGCGTTATAACTATGATTGACAGTCTTAGAAGAACTGATGATTGCAGCTGTTCCGTCTTGACCAGATTGCATCTCGACAAGATAAAAGGCTAAGGGCAGAATCACTTCTCGAATTCCACTGAAGGACGTTCAGAGAAAACGGTTCGGAATTACTTCCTATGCAAGGGTGCAACTATAAGGGACAGAGAACCCACTAGTTAGGCCCAATGTGAGGAAAGTTGCCCTTCCTGACTCCGGCCCAAATAGCGAAACCGCTGATCACTCTTTGGCTGTTAGAAGAATTTTCATCATGTCCCCGGCTTGATACTTTACGCCATCCCCTGCAGGAAACCGTAAATGCGGATGCACGTCTCTTTGATGACTTTTTTGTTGAGGGTGCAGGTTGGTGAGTTGATGGCGATTGGAAAATCGCCATCAACAGGAAAATGATAGCAGTAAATGTTAAAAGATGATAACTTTTTAAAATTATGAATATTCGGTTCCTTAGAATTGTTGCAGATTTCATTTAATTACTTAATTGTAAAGATTTCATTTAAAATCAAAGCATTTCATTATATAATGTAATGATTAGTAGTAAATGGTATAAAATTAGTTAAGTTATGAATCAATGTATCCAGGGCAGATAACCTAGTTTTTATGTGGCAAAACTTGAGCTTTAGCTCTGTATAACCATCATTCGCAGGAAGAATCTGGGCTGGTTGAATATTGTGAATATTGGGATAGATGGCAATATTCTCACTAGAATGCCACAGGTAACGCTTCAGGTATGCTTTTAAACATTTAGAACATGCCAATGCTGCTGGCCACACTTAGTTCAGTAGACTATCTGGTTACAAAGTAGGGTATGTGCTTATTCCGTTGAGCCACATACACTACAGGATTTGGCCTTGGAGCATGATGAGCTCCATTGCCGCCAGGCGTGGCAGTTATTACAGTTGGGAATGCTATTGCATTCGATCAGTTGAAATCGTAGATTGTACCGCAGGAATGGATTAAAGGCAGAATTCTTAAGGAGGCGACAATTCTCCTCTGAAGTAGACCCAAAAGCAATTGGTAAGGGGGTGTTTCCTTACCCTTAATGAACCGAAGTTATTAATCTTGCACAATGAATCTAGAGCTTTTAAATCCTCGGCATCTACTTCTGGAGTGATGTTGGTAATTTTTATTGTAGCCATAATAGGCAAATAGGTTACCTGGCTTTATTCGAGGTCGCGAATGTTACCTTGGCCTTATAAAATAGTTTATCTTTTGTCACTTTAACATAATCCTCTACAATGCTAGAGGTCGCGAAGGATATCCGGTAGTCGTGCCGGAATGCTTGGTGGAATTTAATAAGACTCTATTTTTCTTGTAACTGGATACGAATACACTTAAAAACGAGTCAAAATAGTTTTGCTCGGAGATGGGTGCTATTGGTGATACACACACCAAGTTTGAAGGTTTATTTATAGGGAAAAGCTCTGCAGAACCATTTCCCCTGATACCATATTTAACAAAAGCCCCACTAACTTTCATTGAGAAGTCGTTTGAGTATTATTCCCAGAGATAATAATTAAAAAATAACGATTTTTGCTTGAACTTGCTGGTAGATTAAAATATTTTGATACTCCGCAAACGTTGTTACTTTCCATGAATGTTAAAATAATGTACGAATATGCAAAAATGAACGAGAATAAAGCAATTATCAATCACCTTCCCAATTTCTCTGTTTCCGGCAGACAGGCCCTCTCGAATAAATACTCGAGCTCTAGATATAGATTCCCGCTGAGCGGGAGTAAGGCGAGCCTTGCTTACCTTAACCCTTCTCAGTCTTCATTTTCGAAGATATTTAAGAATGAGAAGCTTGTTTGCTGGAAGGATAGGGCTTTGAGTTGGATTATGAACGTTAGCCTTTACAGAGTTTTGTAACTACCCCCATAATAACTATGAAGCCACTCAATCTCCCCAACCAATCCTGTCTTGGGGTGACTTCAGGAGCAGGGACTTATCCGTTACAGATATCCTCAACTCTTAGGGTCCACTTCCGGGAACCTCTCAATCCGTTGCTCCACTATCTTCTCGGGTATGTCAGCTTTTGACAAACTATCAAAGAAGAGAAGTGGCCGTCACAATCTTTTAGCCTCACCATCTAATGTAGCAGTCATCAATATTAGTCGTAGATTATTTTTACCAAAGCGTATTACGGTTTTATGTCCTAAAGACCTGCGGCCCATTTCAATTCAAAACTCTCTCATCTCCATCTGCGAGAAAGCGCTTGCACGTAGAATCTGCGTCCATTTAACGAGGCGTAAATTGATCCCACCGAGTTTTCATGAGTTTGTCAAATGGCGCTCAGTCCATTTAACAATAGGTGAAGTGCATAAGTTTTGTCAAGATATCAGTCACCAGCTTGATGTGACTGTCTTTCTTGATTTTTCTGCTGCATTTGACCGCATTTCAATTCCTTTTGTTATCTCTTCTCTCAGATCCCTTGGGTTGGCTGCGAGAATTGTTAACAAGGAGGAGATGTTGCTGTACACCAAACGGTTCTACTATGAAGACGACTCTGATGCGTGTCAGTTCTACCCTATTATGGGTGTACCTCAAGGATCCCCACTTTCTCCTATCTTATATCTTGCTGCATCCATTGTACTATTCAAGAATTTTAAACGCGATCAACATCTAGTTGTATACGCTGATGATACCACAACCCTGTTCTCTGAACGCAGGTGAAAATATGTAGTATTAAGCATCAGCCGTTTCTTTTTAAGATTAAAAGACCAGCTGACCCCATCTAATCTTATTCACAATTTGTCCAAATCGCAGGTGGTCGTCTGTCATTGTGCCCTTGCGACAAAGAAAAAATTAAAGAGATTAGCACTCTCAGCTCTTTCTTCCATATTGACTAATCAACCACTCCATATCTTCACAAGTCGAGTAAAATACCTGGGGTTCACAATTACGGTAAACTGGCCAGCGAAAGCTGACCTAGATAGACTCAAACGTATCCATAAAAGAGCAAAGTAGGCCCTGAAACAGGCCCAACATCTGTAATTGAATGAGAAAACTCAAGTGCGCCTCTGGGGTACTTGGGCTCTCTTTGATTAAACTTCTTTTCAAGAAGACGTCCTTCCGAGCAAAGACTAAGGTTTCTCAAGCTCCTCATCTCGCGATTACCAAGCATAGTTCACATCGATTGGACTTCGGAGGGGTGAAATACCCAGGAATGTTCAGTCGGAAGGCGGGAGGTTGGATTGGTGGACGGCTAAGATCTCGATGGACCTGAGGCCGTAATATAGAACGACTTGGAAATAAATCGTCTTTGTCTTTTATTAACCTGTTTGTTTTTCATGGCTGTTTCTACTTTTAGTTATTTATCAGTTGTGTATAATCTTGATCAACAAGATTATATAACTGTAACAAAATCTACCCGTGAAAAAAACTGCAAAACGCCGTGTAATTTATGCCAGTGATGCAAACACGTCCGAGAAACCAAAAATGCCTTGAAAGTCTGATTTGCAAATAAGGCGTTTCCACATAATTTGAAGATGAGGGCTGATGGCGATATAACTCACACCCTAATTAAGGATAAACTATACCAATTTATATACAAAATTGTAGAACAATAAGTAGCTGTTTTCATCAGAAAGAGCAACAGTGGAACAGTAAATTGTGTACCGACATTTAATAGGTTTCAAACACAGGCAAGCACATGTGATATTTTGTACTTTTGCCTTATTATGTCTAACTTGTTTACTGAAGGCAATACAAATGATTAAAATATTGTTCCTGCAATGTCGTTGAATATTTTTATCCATAATATAACAAATGGTAAAGGTAGGATCACAACCTGTAGTGAGTGAAATTCGAATCAAAATAAATAGATGTAGCGAGTACCTCAGAATTGGAAAAAGATGATCCAATGTTGATTACATGGAGAAGTACATGATCAATCTCAAAAGGGAACTCAACAACAGACATTATAGGCCGAAATTGATAGACAGATTCGAGAAGAATGTAAGTCTCGAAAGAAATTGTTAGAGAAAAACACAAAATTCCTCAGCTTATAATTCGATATTTTGCATATTATCAGAATACCATCCGATTTTAGCGAAAATAAAACGTAATATGATGATACCAATTATGTGCATGGACAAAAACACCATCAGACGCCTGATAGAATTTAATATTTAGTATAAGAACAATATGAACATACGAAGATTTATAGATCGAAAAAAATTCAAAAGTAAACGTAGAATATGCACGATATGTAAGCATATCAGATGCAAAAATAATCATGGCATGATGGAAACTACGGAATTTAAGAGCCCACTAAGTGAAGCAAAATACCACATTTATGATAATAATACTTGCAAAAGCAAAAATGCTGTATATATGTGCAACTGCAAAGTATGTGGTCTTCAATTTAGTCAGGCAGGACTTAGCACAATATCCGGACGATCAACATACTCTCCGCTCTGACATAGTGTATAAAAGAGACAAGAATAATGGCGCTGTTGGTCACATGATTAAACATCCATATCATAAGTTAACAGCAATGATCGTTCAAATTAATCTAGAGGATGAGGCAGATAAATGATCAGGAGATGTACTGGATAGGTTAGCTGATGATATGCAAACAACTAAATCATACATTTATCTATTGTCTATCGTGATTTTTACAATTGAACTTTTGTTTAGTGCAAATGTTGTAGTAACATTCTTCCGCATTTATAATTCCGTAATTAGATACGGGATAAAACTTACCTTTGACGTTACAAAATGCATCAAATGAAGGTACAAGATAAAACTTATTGCAAAATGCAATGAAAGAGTTGAAAGATAACCGATCTATAGTCATCAAAAAAGCTGGTAAAAGCACATATCGTGATTTGAAAAAGACAAAAATACAAAAATTAGGGCACTAGTCAGTTATAAAGTAATGCTTATGAGGAGAAACAGTTCTCCATTAAATAACTTAAGGACTTCATCTCAAAACAATAACGATAGACGGAAAGAATAATTTGATAGCCAATAATGCAGTTATTGGAGATTTCTATGTATTGACCAAAGTGCTCAAGATTCAAAACCCTTTTCAAGGAAGACCAATTGCTAGTTTATGCAGTCAAACCATCAAGATTTTTCCAAAAAGATATTTCATGCACACTATCATTTATTTCTGCCCATCTAGATAATACTAATGATTTTCTTAAAAAACTAATGAGCTCGATTAAATGTATTACTACAAAATTGATCATACGTGCACTAGACGTCTATTGCACATATATCCATGCACTAGACGTCTAATGCACATATATAAGTGCACTAGACATATAGTGAAGATGACTTGGTGTGTTTGTAAAACAAGAAGCATCTAGCTTAAAGAAGCATCTAGCTTTGTACTAATACATAACATATTCGGGTTTAATTCAAAAATAAATCGCAACATACACATCACAGCGATGAGAACATCAAAGGATTTTGTTTACGCTATAAATTACACGGACAAGTTTGAACGGGATAAGCTCAAATGGAACTGGTAATATGGAGGAGATTTGCAGATGATGTTTTTACCATATGGCCACACAGTATTAAATAACTGAAGGACTTCTTCTTTTCCTTCAGTGCTTGTTTCGCTTCGTTACGAAGTCCGCTTTTTCCACTGTCACGCAGATGGGCCATAGTGATGGTTGGTGTTCGTTTGCGCGAAAAACGCGGCCGTATCATTGTAGTCGCCTATTCGCGAAGTTCATTAAGACACACTTTTATACTGTTGATGCGACGGTTTTGTTTTACGACTGGCTTGTCACGAAGTCTATCGCCAACCCTCCTCCTTTCTCAGCACGGGCTTGAGACCAGCCATGGCGGTGTTAAATAACTGAAGGACTTAATATATCCTTATAAGTATATAGCAAATTGGGCAAAATTTTATTGTTAAAAGCTCAACAATAAATTTATCTTCTTTCTATCATAGAAAGTGTGATTTTTATCTTTTTTTGATACATACTTTACTTATGCAGTAAAGTATAGTTCAAAAGACGCCGGTAAGAAAACCGATGTCTTTTGAACTATATATAACTGTTGGTTCAAACCGCACCCGTGATTCTCTCGAAGATGCTCACATATGTGATTAGCAAAAAAATCGAAACGGGAAAAGAGAAAAAAAGTTTTTCCAAAAAAATCGCTAGACAGTATTCGACAAAAAATGAATTCGTGAAACAGTTTATATGACGGTAAGCTAAATTCTACCGATATAACATTATGGTTATTTTGCAAATTCAAACTTACGATTAAAGATAAAATAAACAACATAAAAATAAATATTTGATTATTTAATTTTTAAATTAGATAATCAATAATACTTTAAATAATACTCGGTTGTCCGATTGGCTCGCCTGATTTTGTCAAGTCGTTCATGCTCGAAAAGGTTATGCCCAAACTCCTCCACGATATAGATCTCGTGACATCAATTCCTGATGCTCATGTAGCTTATTTGCTTTTGCGACACTGCGCGTCAGCCCCTAGAGTGGCATTTTACATGAGAAACGTTGACTTCCGTTTTATGGACGACTTCTGCCATCGGTTCGACGAGGCAGTTATGCGCGCACTTGGAATAATCACATCAGTTCAACTTTCAACCAAGAAAAAGTGGCAAGCTGAACTTCCTCTAAAAATGGGCGGACTCGGTCTGAGAAGTACTCTGAAACACTGTTCAGCAGCCTTTATAGCAAGCACTCAAGCTGTCGCAACTTCTCTTGATCTGGATGCTAGTACTTTTCCTGGATTCATCACATCAAAAAACGCACTAGAGGAAGTTTCAACTAAGTTCGTTGTGTCGACAGTACAGGGAAAATTGTCCTCTCTCATTGACTCAGCCATGCTAGATCAGTTAAAATCGAGATCGAGTGAGGCGGACAAAGCGCGAATACTTTCAGTGTCCTCTCCCCACGCAAATGCTTGGCTACAATGTACACACAACAAAAGTCTTGGTCTAGCGCTGACCGACAACGAATTTTCTGTCCTAATACGTTTCTGGCTGGGCATTCCCATTTCTGATAAAATCTACAGGTGCAATAGGTGTTACCGTAAAGCTGATTGTATGGGTTTTCATGCCTTAACATGCTCTTTTAGAGGTTTCACAGGCCTACGTCATAATGGCATACGAGACATTGTTTTTCAGGCTGCACAATCGGCTGGAATGCACGTTGGACGAGAAGTCCCGAACCTGATAAAGAATCTCAGAGAAAGACCGGCTGATATTCTAATTTACGGAGATCCGCCGGAAGCAGTGGATTTTGCGGTTACAAACCCGCTACAGAAGGCCTACATCCGCCATGCCGCTCGTACCCAACTTTTCTCTGCCAATGAGTACGCCTCCAATGTCAAAGACAGGAAATACCAGGCTCAAATGATCGAAGCAGGGTACAACTTCACCCCTGCTGTGCTAGAGTGTTACGGAGGCTGGAATCCAGAGGGTGAGCAAGTAGTTAGGCGCATAGCTCGAAATTTAGCTCTTCGTTCATCAATGTCGTACGATATTGCAGCAGCCCGCCTGTTTCAGCGTATTTCAATCGCGTTGATGCGAGGAAATGCAAAGGCCCTTCTATCGAGCATTAAAAACAATTATCATCCATATTTCGACCAAATAAATCCGAACATTTGCCATCCTGAACCTCGCGAAGTTTGCATTCACAGTTCAACAACTGATTACAATTTTCTTGACTCCACGATAATACATATGCGTCCGAATGATGATGGCCAAAAAGAATTATCCCAATCAGACGAAGAAGCAGTTGCCGAAGCCCGCGAATTAAATATTTCTGAAAGCGGGCTTACGGAGCCTTCATCCGGCATCGTTTCCCGCATATCACTGAACCCGACAAAGGGTTCCGACGAACTAATACCAAAATCCATATGCAGTCAAATCAACCGAAATAAAAAGTGTGAAGGTTTTCGAGAATTCCTAAGATTAAAAGATTATGGATTACAGATGCCCACCAATATGCGCGGGCTTGCTCCGAGTCAATTAAAAGATCTAAATCTTACGAATAAATGGGATCGCGACTATGAACGGTCGGGTGGATATAACTACACTGCGTATCCTTTTTTTGAACGCAATGGAAAAGTCGACAGCACATTAATAAAGCTTAAAAACTGTCAAACATCGTATATCAATGCTAACTTTGTTGGATATAAACCTGCAAATCGATCATACATACTTTCTCAGGGCCCTTTGTCGAACACGATCTCACATTATTGGAATATGGTTTGGCAAGATAACGTTCGGTCGATTATTATTCTGAATAAGTTAGTAGAAAAGGGCCGTTCCAAATGCTTCCAGTTTTTTACAATGGAGTGCACTATGGAAAAAATACTAATCGATGGTCTTACCGAAGAAGATACGGCAATTATGCGTTTGAACGATATCGATATGACTGTTGAACTTCAATCTGGAATACATTACGACTCGTTTGTAAAGAGGATTTTAAAAGTTCTAAAAAGCAATACAGGCGAAACAAGATATATACATCATTACAATTATACTGATTGACCTGACTTTGGCGAACCCTCTTGCCCTGAAAATTTCCTTCGTTTTCTTAGCATATTACGAAGTCAACATGTCTTCGAACACTCACCAGTTATTCATTGCAGTGCTGGTATCGGAAGAAGTGGCACGTTTGCTTTTGTAGATATCGTACTCACTCTACTTGCAGCAAGTAAAGGTTGTAACTCTCATGCTCAACTTATGAATATTTTACACCATCTTCGTAATGAACGTCCTGGGCTTATTCAAACACCGGAGCAGCTCAGACTCTGTTTCCCATCAATCATACGAGCGTTCTGCGATGTCAACATGAAGTTCAACCCTAAATGGGTATCGGAGTTTATCGATTTTATGGAAGAAGATTCCTCTATAAATCTAAAATATGTTGTTACCGAAACTGCAAAACAAGAAAATAGCCTTACACATCCAGATTCGACAACGGCAACGCCTTCTGATACAATATTAACTAATGATGATAACGTTGATCAACTATACGAGGAAGTAATGAATCACATGCTAGACCAATGCTGTAGCACGAAGGAATTTAATACGATATGATAGCTGGATATTCAAGCATGAAGGTTGTTACGTGTGGAAAACTGGTCGATAAAATAGAATTCGTCCAGAATTGCTTGGTAAGTTCTGATGAATCATCATCTACATCTGATGAGGATTTCGATAAAAACGGCGTCGATCTCGACGATTGCTGGACTGAAACAGACAGTTCAACTTTTTTTTCTTAACTTAATGTCTTTTTAAATAAATTTACTTTTAGACAAAAGTAAGCAAATCAAAAAAAATACGATAAGTTAGCAAAGGCCTTTGAAACATTATCTTATATGTGTGTCAGTTACGTCCGATGCGCCAAGAATGCCATCTTGGTCATTTATTTGATTTTCATTTGCCAAAAATTCTTGTTTTGACTTTGCTTCCAAATGTCTGACACTGTCGAGCGGAAAAAACGCTCCTACAACAAACCGATTCTCAGCATTGATTGTATTGAATGCATGAATTGCAAGATCCTAAAAACAATTTTCGATTAAATATTTGAGATAATTTCAAACTATTAAAATTAATTAAATAATAATTAAATTAATCTATTTACTAATGAATTTTTAATATTAGATTAATCTATCTGTAACTAAAGTCAATTCAATATAATGTATTTTTTAGTGTATTTCCAAAGTTTTAAATGTTTTTGTATTAAAATTGAGTCAATTTTAATGAATAAAGTCTAAAAATAAGTTTTATAATGCATTGTTTATGAATTAATATTTAAATTTTAATGACTACACACATTTTAAATTTTAAATACTCGACAGGAATGCACTGTTATGAAAAGTATAAATAGTATATATCATATTCAAAAGTATTTTAAATATGAAATGTCAATTACTTAATAATTAAATTCACTAATTACTTTATAATTAAACGTTATTATTTAAATTTTACAAAAATGAGGATTGCTTGTCGTTGCTGATTAAGTTGATTAACCATAACGAACAGACTCAAACGAATTTTACGAGAGATACTATGTATAAATTAAATAAATTTAAATGAAAAATTAAACAAATTTATTTATTTAAAATTAAATAAATCAACTTGTAAATATCTTTTAGATAATAATTTCTTATTTTCGCTTATAGCAAGCAGCCGTACACTACAATTCCATAATTGAGTTCAATTTTAAGTAATTCTACACTTCTTCAAGTCCCTCCGCCCTCAACCAGCCATGCTCTCAGCTATTTTATAGTCGCTGATCTACTTGCCTAAAATACTTTGCCAGCTTAGGTATAAACGACTTATACGTTTATTTTATATAAATATAATGTATATTGTATTATATAATTTATAATATATTTTAATTTCCTATCCAATATCTCATTTTACGTTTCGGTTGTTTTGTGTTAACGGACTAGATTTATGCCTTCAGTAAAATTAACTAGTAAATATGTTAATTGATTTTATTACTAATCCCTATTATGAGCGTACACCAAAGCGTGCACTCTGAGATGAGGAAATTAATTTATTTTCGCAATAATGTATGCTACTAACGGACTAGATGCAACTTATGCTTTCAGATAAATTAACTAGTAAATATTTTAATTGATTTTATTACTAATCCCTATTATGAACGTACACTAAAGCGTGCACTCTGAGATAATAATGTATGCTACATATCGCGGGCAAAAAAAAAGAAATTGTCTTGTCAAAATAAATAATGCTGCGAACTCACAGTTGATAATATTTCATATGGAATGTTGGTATTATGCAAATATTCACGAAGCTGACGATCATGCTCATTGTGGGCAACGAGTCCCATCCCAAGAATAAATACGTCTAAATAAATACATTTGTTTAAATGTAATAAATACTAAGCCTACCTGGCTTAGGATACAACAGTGATAAAAGAAATAAGGAATCTGAATTAATCGCTTGTGGAGACGCCACCTAAATATAATATTTAAGTGATGGACAAAATAAAATAGTTCATACATTCCAGTGTAAGAATCGAGATGTGAAGCATATTAGGGGTCCGTATATTTTAAGATTTCTGTTTACAATAAACCCATGCTCTCGAAGCCCAGTGATAAATAGACGTTCCAAAATATCCTTGAAATCAAATCTCACGGTAGTACCACAAAAATTCTCAGTTGGAATCCCAATTTGTAAACGATTTCGATAACTATAATACGACAAAGCTAGTAGTGAGGAAACCTTGTTTATTGTTATTAAGTTTTAGCTGATTTGGTAATGGAGAAAACTTTAATAAATCTTGGTAATTCCATAAACTTTAGTATTTTACTCTTTGTTTGTAAAATTGACAAAGTTGATTACATAAAATATTTTAATTTTTATATTTTGTTTTAACAAATTTATAGGTAATATTAAAATAAACCATTTGAAATAAATATTTTCCCGTAATAGGATGACAGACTTAAGCAAATTTTAAATGTTTTGCATAAGACTGACCTGGTGGTAAAGTCTTATGCGTGAATTTATGGGCATAAGACTGACCTGGAGGTTTGAAATAAGCGATGTGTACATTTGCTAAACAAATATGCTCGGCAAATCATGCAGAACAATAATGTGATATCTAAAACGAGAAAACTTAATAAAATTAATAAATAAAATTAGACTAATAAAATCTTAATAGCGCAAATGCTTTTAATTTCTATTGAAATCAATTACATTTGAAAAGCTACAAAATTACCAATAAAAATAAATTATTATAAATTATATGCTATTATTTTTGTAATATTTTTATAAAAATATCGTAAATCTTTTAAATTTACACTTATAAATTATTAAATACCAGGTTAAAGAAATTATTTTGAATTTTTCAAGCATTTTTTAATTTATTCATTGCACAAAAAATATATTACTTCAGTTATACTGATACAGAAATCTGCAGAGTTTTAGAAAACTTTGCAAAGTGAAATAATTATCTCATTAAATTGTGATAAGATTGCTTTATTACATAGATTTGGATTATAATTTATTCGAGTATGAAAACCTCGGCATCTAGGGTGACTCATAAGATGCTTAGGTTGTGGATGCCTTAGCAGCCTTCGTCAATAGGGTTAATTTTTATATTTTCGTGTTCTTTACGACGAATTTAACGTCTTGAAAACCACGTCTTTTAGCTTTGCTAATTTGATATAAAAAATTGTACAAAAAAGCGTTTTATAATAGACAACCGATTTCGAAGAATCGAAGAAGACTAGTCTACACGATTTGTTTTGTATTTGACGATAATTTACGGGAATCATGAATTCGAGATTGCCTAATACACGATCTGTTTTGTATTTTTGTATTTGACGATAATTTACTGGATTTATTCGTGATGGCCCAATCGTCGGTGTCCGTCAAATTTAATGTCTCTTTGGCAATAGTATACGACGCGCTCACAAACAAAAATTCGATTACCAATTTTGACTAAAATACGTTACTAATAAACACAAAATGTAAGACAAAAGTCTTTGATTAAAACTAAATGACAAAAAAAGCAGACGAGTGAGTGATTGTCAGCCAACATTAAAAGGACCAAAATGTGAAATGTAGGTTTTGGATCAGTAACTAATGAGGTCCACTAATACTGAAATGCAGCGTACTACTATTGACTTATAGGATTCAAACAAAGTACAGTGTCATCAAAAATTTGTATAACACGTTACATTGATATGTAAAACATGCATTGTCGTAGAGCCAAGTAAATGCGTGATAAAGATTTAGGAAAAAGGAAGTTTTTTTTAAAGCGATGGGAAGTTTAACCCGAAATGCGCTTACCACAGACAGCAAGCGTCCAATGAGGCATTTCGACCTTAGTATACTTATCAATACAGGGTGGTCTCATCAGTGTGGCCCTGTAGCTACACAACTTCGACAATACTTGATCCCTAGTAAACCTCTGAAAGGAAGTCACGAAGCCCGCGCTCCTCAAAGCACATGCTACAGCTGAATACAAGCATGTGTTGCATATTCAGCAAACTTAATAAATTGACGAAGAAAGGAGCAATAGCCACCATTGTCGTAGAGCCGAGTAAATGCATGATAAAAACGATGTATAGCCTTTATCAAGTACACTTGGTAAAGGTTATATTGAGATAGCATGAATGTTATCAACTAACTAAAATTTAAAACTCCAGGTTAAGATAGCGTAACTATCTGTAATTCGCGACTACCATGTGTTATTTACCTAAACTTTTTATAAATTTAGATTATAAGGTTATCCAGTAATAGCTTGGTAGTGTATGATCCAATGCTCAATTATCGATGTTTGTACTACAGTAGCATAATATCCCTTCAATGACATGACGAACCCTCAAATAAAACGTGTTATATGTAACACGTTTTATGTGTTTCATGTGTTTTATGAAACACATGTTTCATAAAAATGTAATTTTTCTATTTCAAGTAAATATTATTTAATTTTACAAAACTCTTTATGTGCTACATGTAACAATAGTATTAATTCATTTACATTTCAGTTGTTATTTATATTTTGTAGTCGGCTATTATTCTTTGTATACTGAACAGCAACACAAATAGTAAGTTTAGTTTTTACTTAAATGTGTGATGAGTCATATGTTATACGCATTGCTAAAGTATTATTGATAGGGCTATATAACCCAGGCTATAATGTAAAATTCAATGAGCTGGCCAACTGGCTAAATCTTTATCAAAACTTTACTAAAAAAGCTCCTCTAACCAGTAAGTCCAGTGTTTGTTGATTAAAGCATGACCTGTGGATAAAGATAATGCCAGCAGATTAAATTAGTGCTGCTGATTAAAACAATGTTTTTAAATTAAACCAACGCTTACAGCTTAAAATCTATTATTTGGTTTTATGCTCATTTAAATTAAACTAACAATTATGATAATCGTTTTTAAATCCTCGACAAACATTTATGAGCTTAATCAAGTTTTAATTAAACAGTATGTGCTCTAAAACTTCCTGTCCATTAATCCAATTTGTTAGATTATCAGTTCCGAGAGCAATTCTTAATAAAGCGATAAAGATATTCAGCCATTGCTGAAATTATGTTGCCCAATAATCTTAATCTAATTACCGAGCTTTTTTAAACTATCAAATTGTTATTTCAAATCATAATTTTTAGCGTAACTTGATCGATATGAATATATAGATAACATCAAGTTATTTTTAAACTTTAGAAACTCTCACTCCACCTTAATTTGCGAGGATATCCATTTAATTAGTAAATAATTAGTTTGTAATTTATCATTATAGTATTAAGTTTCCATCACTATTATATTAAAAAAATAAATTTAGTTTTATTGCATTTCATAAAATTATAAAATAGTACATTTTTATATAATAAATATAAAAATTAATATTAATATTATTTTTATAATTAATCATATTAATTTTACATTAATAAAATGTAAAAAAATAAAACTTATAAAATATTAATAATTTACACCATTTTATTTGTTTTTGCTTTAAGTTGTGCTAAATATTAAATAAAATTATATTAAAATAGTTGTAAATATTATTAAAAACATTAAAAAATAGCTCAATATTGTATTTTTGCGAACATTTTTAATTTTATAAAAGATTTAATTATTTAATATCAATTTACCATTTAAACTTGTAAAATTTATATAAAAATTAATATAATTTAAATTTATAAATTTTAATTAATATATTTTAAAAAATAAATACATTACTTGATAAAATAATTAATTTTATCAGCTTCCAAATATTTAATTAAGTAATTAAATCTTTATTAATTTAATTAAGTAATAATTAGGTAATTATTTAAGTGGTGAAAATTTAATCACCTCTTTATGACTTACTGATCTAGTAAAACGAATAAATTTTTGATTCAGATTTCACTCTGTTAATAAAAACGTTAAAATTTTAATTCGTATATTGTGGACGTGCTTACGACAAAGGCTAAAGAAATAGGTTGATGATCTTAGTAGCAAATCACAATTATTACAACATGAATTTATCTAATATTAAAATTGATAAAATGTGCAATATCTTCACAACGAGTGTCGAATTGTGCCAAGTAAATCGTTTGTCTGGGTTATTAGCCTAGCTGCTGATATAAACACATCGTCCGAGTTATTAGCTCTGAAGTACGTCTTTAAGGTATTACTAAAATGCCTTGATGATCTGACAAATTCCTTTTTATGACTGTCGACATCGTTTCTACGATAAGGATTTTCGATTAAGCGCATGACCACATTGACGGCATCGATATTCTTTTTTATAGCAGCAGCGATCTGTTTAATGCTCTCTAGAAAGGTTTGTCGATTTCCGATTGTGTCAGGTATTGAACACAAAATAGATTTCAGCTGCTCAGCCTCTGATGTAAGTTCAATAAGTTCTTTTCGGTTTGTGCATTGTACCACAGGAGCAGGTGTGAACCGCTCTTGCTTCAGCAACAGTGCATATATGTTAGTATTGACATTCAAGGATTTTGCTAATTCAACAATAAACTGTGTAGCTAAACCAGGGCATTTTATAAAAGCATCCTTAAAGGCCATCTGAATATGATGCTTAGCTTTTTCATTAACTGCTAAATTATCAATAGCTGATTTAATCAGTACTGATGACTGTATAAAACATTCGCTCAAAGTTGGCTCTTCGGCAGATGTCATCTTGACAGCAAGATGAATCCAGCAACACAAATCTACAAATAGCAAAAAGATAACGTATATAAATGTCACTGTATAAATGTCACGTTAACACCAAAATTCTTACCTGTAAAACAAAAAATTTTGGAACTTACAAGTAATAAATTATTTTTACAATGCTGCATTTTTACGACCACTATCAGTATATCTCAGCAATACGATCAAAATCGTAAAATAAAGTAATGATTTTTGCTGAACTTTAGAATGGAACCCAGAAACTAAAGTATAGTTGATAAAAATATGAAAATTAGGAAGGTTATTTCCAATTATGTTTACCAAAATACAAAATTATTTCAAAATTACAAAAAATATTAACTTAATTTAACAAAAATTAATTAATAAAATTATTTAACTTTAATTTCAAGTTAAAAAATTCTAATTTAGCAGCTGGAAGATAGAAGCTTTCATGCATTGTAGCATAATTTGTATAAGCGACACTATATGCACTTCATATATTCACGGCTGGTATCTGACACAAATGATATTTTTTATCTTTTACTTAAAAAATAGTTTTTTAATAAATATAGAATAATATATAAAGAATAATGGCACATTCTCTATTCACTACATTAGGAAATCAGATGACCTCCAATTCCTGATGACATCTAATCCTTACTCTGATACATAGTATGTTATTTATTAGTCAATTCATAAAAATTGACTTTTATTTTAAATTTAAATTTTTTATTTTAACTTGATATAAATATAAAATGTATAAAATCTTATATAATTATAATAATATAACCATAATATGTAAAGGTATTATCTATCTTCAAAATAATTTAATAGATACATATTTTAACTAGGGTACTATAAAAAATACAATCAAACAGAAAATCGTAAAATACATTAATTAACAAAATATTATTATTTAATTTTAACTTGATATAAATTATATAAAATACTATATAATGATGACCTATTCTCTTTATTCGAAAGCATATGAATTAGTCAAAATTTGATTTTTATTTTAAATTTAAATTTTAACTTGATATAAATTATATAAAATACTATATAAAAGTCATTTATTATTTATAATTATATCTTATTATTTAATTATTTATTATTTAATTACTTAAATTTTATTTAGCATTATTTTTAATTTATAAATAATATGAAATATGTAGACTTAGCTGATCTGAAGTATATCTCAACAAAGTTTGAGATATAAATAACATACATTTGAGATATAAATAACACATAAACTACATACAAGCTGATATACTAAAAAAAGTTTATGAGATTAATAAAATACAAATCAAAACCATTTGCGAAACAATATTGCCAGCAAATCAAACGTGAATTTAAAACTAAGTGCAGTATATTCAGCGACATTTACAATCTCATATAAAGTAACTTTAGAATTTCGTAATACAATCAAGGCACTGTACAGAATGAATATTCTTGGACTTATATACACATTTATATACAATCATCGCCTCGCTCTGCTCGGCGACGGAATCAGCTAATTCGATACAGTGGCTTAAAAACACGTGGAAAGTAAATCGGACGGGCAAACATTAAAAGTACTATCACGAATGGAATAAATCAAGCCATATCCACAAAAATCCCTATACAGATTCGTTCGACCAAATGTGATGTATGCACGGGCTTATTTCGACTAAATAGCTCGGGTTGCCTTCGTAGGCACAGGCCGGTAGCATGTCCACAATTACTATGAAGTTTCTATGAAGTTTACTATTCATTACTATGAAATTTCGAATAAATCGGTTGCTTTAGATGCATCCGGTCAGACACTATCACCTGGATTTATAAATTACCCTATATTTTACAGTGTCGAATTCTTTTTTCTGGATTTTCAAGGAGCTCAAAAAATCGATACCTTCGTCCATTTCTGGTTCTGATAATATTCCATCGATCGTATTGCGTCGTTATTGTTTCCATTTTAGCTTATCTTTCAGTATTCTATAGATTTAGAAATTTTACAATTTTAGTGGAAAAAATCCATTGTTCTTTTTCAAGGTTCGAGATCTGCTGTTGGAAATTATAAACCGGTGAGCGTGAAGTGTTCTGCAAGCAAAATCCAAAAAAAGTAAATTTTGAGTTCTCTAATACTATAAAGTTATAACATTCTGAACATAATATGGTTTCCGACATAAGTAGTTTACTACTAATTTAGTACGCGGGTTAGCTGGTGTGATTCCATGAAGGCTAGGAGTGCTGCAAAAGATTTATTTTCGAGAAACCAAGATATCGTTAATATCAAGATATCGTTATGACTTAGTTCGATTTTACTTATGCTAAACAGCGCGCCAACTCTATGCCCTAAATAAAGCGTATATTTAACTTAGATGGTCTAATTACTTCTGATTGAGAGAAATTGCGGAGATTTTCTGTCTACATTTTAAAAAATCATTTTGTCATCAACCTACATCTCTACCAGATTCAAAAAGTATTTGCCAACAACTCTACCTTTAGATGTATACTCTCCCAGTGAAGTTGTGTTGTGTTCTGCTTTTCAATTTATCAAACGAACGTTTCGGAGCTTCATATGACTACGAAAATACTAAAATCAACAATTACAACATGATCTTCTGGAATAAAGGTTAGTGACTTAATTGTTAATCGGGAAATTGAGGAGCTTCCTCCAATAAAAAAATCTAGTTAACCTAGTGAACATCACCCCATCTATTCCAATACAGAAAAACCAATTCTTTAATGAATTCCTTAGCAAATTTATAAGCTGACAACCTAACAGAATCATGATTAATTCCGCCAAAGTAATGAATAATTAATATAGAATTTTCTTCGTTTCTTCTGGCATAGCAACCTCCTACACTAAATTCTTTAAAGAAAATTGTTCCAACAAAGAAACACTGGTATCAAAACCAATTATCGCATCAGTAAAGATAAGGAATATACTTCCCGATCCAGAAAAAAATGATTTAGAAGAGCTGAAAAAACATTATTCCTACATAATATTCGTTTTATTAAGAATAGAGAAGATCAAAATTTCCCCATTGCATTTGCGAACACTGAGGAGGACAAACGTTTACATCCTATCAAACTCTGCATCCAATCCGTTTATGGGTTCCAATCTGAATTTCACAGTGAAAAGAACAGACAACCTTACGTTTCCACACTGTAATACATGTCACACGTGGGGACACTTAAGCTTAACTTGTGGAAGAAAGAGGACTTGCGGTGTCAGTTGATCGGATGATGTAGATCATGGCGCACAATGAAAACCTGCTCCCAGATGTACTAACTGAGGACACAAATACCCTTCTTGGTCAAGAAAATGCTCGGTTTTCAAATATTACGTGAGTAGACATTCAATAAAGAAGAACGTACACCCCACTAGGACAAATATGATGTGTGACTCATCAGAAATTAATGTGGAATAGATGTTTAGTTTCTTTAGATCGCTTCAAGAAGAAACAGCACGATCAATTTAATCGCTAATAGCCCGTTTGACGACAAATACACACTCAACAATTGCCTCTTTTCCGGTTGCCATGTCTTCCAAGAAGAGATCTAAATCAAATCTTTTTAATACCGATTCTAAAAGGATATCCACATCCTCCTCCAAGAAACATATGGCTTCCAAGACAGTGCCTCCGTTTAAGATATCCGAAGAGCAAACAAACCTTCGGAGACTGGCGGACGCGGTTAACATGGGAAATGAAAATATTGCCCGTGGGAAACCGGAGATGAGAATCCTTCTCATCTCCGGTTCCGACTAGGAGGAGGCATCCCACTCCAGCTAACTTAACACAATGCAAAGTAATCGATAGCCTTTTTCACTGAATATCCTTTAGTGGAATCGGGAGTTTCTTCCACCCTTAGCCTTCTATCTGGTAGAGATTAAGATGTTATAGTCCTTCAGGAGACGCGATCTATCCGGCTCCCCCAGGACATTACTCGATTCTGCCCTAAGCACATTTGTTCCCACTATATTCCGTATATAACTCCGGCCCACTCCTCTTCATCTCAAGGTATTTTAACCCCAGTAAAGAGCTCCTTAAGTTCATCCCTCTTACTAAACTATTCTTGCTATATTACTCTGTAAAAACGGTAAACGCATCAGCATATCCAATATCTATATCCGGCTAGAAGAAATTCACAAGAACCGTAGCCTCTTGGATCGTATATTGGGTAGTGGTTATGACATATTACTTGGTGACTTCAACGACAGAACTGGTCGTTGGATTAATGCAGGAATCCGCAGAAACATGAACGACTATGTTATTCACAAACCACCTTCCCCCAACTTTCATTGCTCAACAACTAATTATCTCATCGTCGTATTACTGCTACATAAGATGTGGTTGTTGAAACCCATCTGTACTAAGCAGTCGCTTCAAAAGCAGACACCTCTCATGACCTAATTCGTTGGCGGATATCGATAGATACGTTGTTTAGGAGAAGATACCACTTTGACCGCATCAGAGTGGGTTTCTTTCAGGCAGTTATCCAACTCTTCCCAAGAATTGGCAATAAGTGCTTGACCGGATTTAATTCCTAGCTGTCATCGCAAGCTACCGTGATCCTTTCGACTACCTATAAAGGTCGAATGTACAATCCCACTCCAACAAAACTCAAGACCTAGCTAAAATGCTACACCTTCCCAATTTCTCTATATCCGTCAGACATGCCCTCTCGAATTAATACTTGAGCACTAGATATAGGTTCCAGCTGAGCAAGGATATGGCGAGCATATCTCGCCTTAACCATTCTCAGTCTTCCTTTTGGAAGATATTCAAGAAGGAAAAGTTTGTCTGCTGGAAGGATGGAGCTTTGGGTTTGATTGGTAGCATGGGCCTTGACAAAGTTTTTGAGGAGTCATTATCCTTACATAATTATGGAGACACTCATTCTCCCCAACCAATCCCGTTTTGAGGTCACTTCAGGAGCAGGGACTAATCTGTCACAAATATCCTAAACTCCTGGGGGCCACTTCCGAGCACCTCCAAATCCCATGCGCCACTCTCCACTCGAGTCTGTCAGCTTTTGACAGACCGCCAGAGAAAAGGAGGTCGCCATCACAATGTTACTAGCCTCCCCTTTTGATGTTGTTGGCATTAATATCAGCCGTCGTGTTTTTATATCAAAAAAGAAATCGATTTCATGTCCTAAAGATATGCGGCCGTCTCGATTCAAAATTCCCTCGTCGCCATTTCCGAAAAGGCGCTTGCGCGTAAAATCGCGACTATCTAAGTAGGCGAAATTTAATCCCACCAGGTTTTCATGGGTACGTAAAAGATCGCTCGGTCAATACTGCAATAGGTGAATCTCACAGGTTTGGTCAGGATGACAGACATCAGCTTGCTGTGGCTGTTTTTCTAGACTTTTCTGCTGCATTCGACCGCATTTCCATTCCTTTTGTTATCTCTTCTCTTAGGTCCTTTGGGTTGCCTGCAATAATCGTTTACAGGGTAGAAATATTGTTGTATACCAAGCGATTCTTTTATGAAGATGACCCTGATGCATGTCAGTTCTACCCTATTACAAGTGTGACTCAAGGTTCCCCACTTTCTCCAAGCTTGTATCTTGCTGCCAACATTGAGCTTTACAAAAAATTTAAACGCGATCAACATCTAGTGGTATACGCTGATGATACCACAGCTATGTTTTCTGGACGCAGGTGCAAAGATGTAGTCTCGGACATCAGCCGTTTCTTTTTAAGATTAAAAGATCGGTTACCCTTATCCAATCTTATTTTAAACTCCAACAAATCGCAGGTGACCGTATTTCATGGCGCCCTTGCCATCAAAAAGAAACTGAAGAGACTAGCACTCTCTGCACTCTTCTCCATTTTGCAGCATCAACCACTCCCCTTCTTTACGAGTCGAGTAAAATATCTGGGGTTCACTGTTACGGTGAATCGGTCGTCGAAAGCTGACCTGGGTAGACTCAAACGTATCCTGAAGAAAGCTAGGTGGGCCCTGAAACTGGCTCCGCATCTGTTATTGAATAAGAAAGCCCAAGTGCGCCACTGGGGTTCTTGGGCTATCTCGGGATTAGTCTTTTTTAAGAGGACGTCCCACAGAGCAAAGACTAAGGTTTCTCAAACTCCTCATCTTGAGATTACCGAGCATAGTCCGCCTAGATTGGATTCTTCGGGGGGGGTTAAGGACCCCGGGTGGTTCAGTCGGAGAACGGCGCGTAGGATTTGCTGGATGGCTCAGATTTATGTTGACCTGATGCCTTGACACTGTGAAGACTCTACTATTAACTATTACATCTTTCTTTGTTCTTTTCTGTGCTTTATTTTAAAAACGTTTTTAGTGATTATATAGTTATTTAACAGAATCTTTATTATTATAATTGATCAAAGTCATTCGATAAGATTAATCATAGCATTTAATCATGAAACGCTTTGATGTGGGAAATATAAGTAGTATTTTTCGATGACTTAATTGCTTCCAAGATAGGTTGTTTTCTGTGATGGTTAAAAACACTGTCTCGTTTGGCGAGAAATGTCCAGGGATGCCTTATGGTTCAGTCATTAGTCTTACTCTGTTCGATATATATGTCAATAACATCTGCTGCGTCAATTGCTCATTTGCGATGTATGCCGATGATATTAAAAATTATTAGCATTCGGGACCTATTTTATTATATCCTGCTTCAACATGTCAAATCTTATTCACTCATAGCGAAATTTGCATGGCCTTATTATTAGCATAAAAAAGACATATCACATGCATTTAGTCCAGTTGATGTACTCTGGTCCCCCTACTTTAGGCGATGTTATTATTAGGAGAGTGATAAAATCAAGGATCTGGGTATCATATTCAATAGACTCTTGTCATTGAATCCTCAAATGTCAACAAACCCAAGTGATACTACGAAATACAATTGATCCGAAACATTTGCCCATTTAGGTTGTTATTTTTGTCGATAATTCTTTATCATGTACTGTATGCTTCGTCTGCAGTTTTTCTTCAAAGTTGGATTTGCATTTTTTCAAGGCATTTTCAGCATAGCCAGTCATTTTGTTCCTTCTGCTCGTCCTTCTAAATGCTAGTGCTTTGTTTGTTCCTTATAAATGCCAGCGCTTCTTGGAATTGATGTTTGCTTAGAATGCATCCCATATTACTTATCGGTTTTGATGATAACATTACGAAGATCCTTTGTTCAATACCCGAAGAATGGTTTGAAACTCAATGTTTGATACTATGATATACCATATCTTTTGTTTGAATGAAATATTTATCTCGTTTAATCTGCAAGGCTAATTTGATTTGTGCATTTTTTAAGTTCTCAAATTTTAAACCGTTAATCAAAGGTTAACACATTTCAAGAGGTCGCTCGTATTAAGTACTAGCGTTTTAACTCTGATCTATTAAATCAAGTTCTCCGTATCGTATTGGCAAAGTAATGATATCAAAATATGCAATATTACTCAATTTTACTCCTCTCTTGTTGACAGCAGTTTACCGAACAATAAATGATTAAGTTTATTGTAACTCAACACTTGATTTGGCAGTTCGTTGAATGAAGTTCAATTTAAATTGCAGAGATTGTGTCCAAGCAATATAGGCAACTTGTGCATCTTATTTTGCACCGTTAACCAACCTTAATAGTATTTGCTCCTAGTGTATCAGCATATTAATGATGGTGACATAAAGGATATAATTTCGCAGTCGACAAATTATAGGCAACGGTATGGCTGCATAAGCGATGATCGCAGGAGGATCACCTTGAGTGAATTCTTTCTTAAAGTGTAGAATATTTTCATCGTCAGACAAAGTAGAGCGACGACCATAAACATTATCTAGTACTGTCTCAAGAGACGGACAAACCTTGCCAACATTTAACAAAGCCGCCTTCTGATATACCTATTGAAAGCATTAGACCCGTCAATGCTTTCAAACGGCGAACTGACGTTCGCCGTTTGAAAGACGAACACTGAGTCAGTTTTCTGACAAACACTGACTTGTATCGGTGACTTCGTAATCTTGTTGACAAACAATGTTTTGATGTGTTTGACGGGCCCATTTGCGGGAACCCTTTGTATGTTCGTAACCAATTTATTATAACTATATAATAATTATTAAAAAATATATTATTATTAAATACAACAGCAGCAAAGGAGCGTAGAGCTCGTACAGGCTGGTTACTGGGTAATAAAACAAATATCAATGAAAATCCGATTGTTCTAAATTAATACATTCGTCAGACTTTTTTGAATGACAAAATACTGAAGGCCGAAACCACTTGACTTGACAGCTTATTCCAGCTTTTTCACGTTTGGTTGACAATTGTGTTAAATCTTCTTCGTGGATGAATTTGGGTCTTTAACGTGAGGTGATGTCCCCTCAATCTGTTTGGATTTTTGAAGTTCGAACAGTTTACGACAAACATGTTCCCTCTGCCCTTTTTGAACATTAAGCGTTGTCCACACAAACATTAAATCATATGACTCTAAAGATTTCTTCACTGTGGTCAAACCAAGTGCGTGGAGTCGAAAAATGAATAAAAACTTGCGTTGGCTGGGTACAAGATGTGTGGCCTTGTGTAATATGGATTCGTACATGATCATCTATGTCGTCGTTTGAGGGTGGCAGGCAGGTGAAGTGTATCTCATTAAAGATAAGACATAAGCATTGTAAAATTAACTTAAAACTGGATGCATTAAGTTGGCCAATGGTCCTTCTAATAAGTCCTAAAATTCTACAGCATTTAGCGACTGTGTGACTGGTATGTGGGATGGTCGATAAGTTTCTATTTACGATCACTCCAAGGTGTTGAAATTGGGAAAGTGTTTCAATTTATCTTCCAGCAATGGTATATGACGAATTGATGTATAGATGTCCGATGCGCTTATGCTTTCACAGTCCCCGTTGATTACACCAGATCTTAATATTATCAGTTTCTCTGGAGTATCATTGGATCTCGGTTATCGATTATTTGTTCCCAAATTTTCAAGTCGTCGGCATATAAACTACATGGACTCGAAATAGCTGTAGTAAGCTCATTGATGTAAATAATGAAAAACAATGGACTGAGTAACGATCCCTGAGGAACACCGCGTCCAGGAGTTCTTGTTTTTGACATATGTTTTTTGGCCAATACAGTAATCTTCCGATTTTTAAAAAGGAGTTAATCCAATTTTTGAGGGTTCCTCTGATGCCGTACTGTTCCAGCGTAATAAGGAGGATATCATAGTATATCCGATCAAATGCTTTGCTGAGGTCGAAAAACAAAACATCAACACTAACTCTAGCCTCGGTATATCTGGTCCAATCACTTCTCGCAAGTACGAGGTTTGTGACAGTAGATCTTCCTGGGCGGAAACCATGCTGGTTGTCGCAGATTACTTGGTTCTATTCTAGGTGCCCGATGATTCGTTTAAAAAGCAGCTTCTCAGGCACTTTACAAACAACGTCGGTAAGGATTATTGGTAGATAGTTGCTTGCTAGATTACGGTCGCTTTTTTGTAGAGAGGTCGGGTTGTAGAGAATTTCCAATCGGATGGTATACAGCCTGTTGACAAGGTGAAATCGAATATGGTGTGTAAAGGTTCATATATTACTGGTGCAAGTTCCCGAAGACGAATTGGAGGAATATTGTCTGGTCCTGCCACAATTGATCGTGGTAGCTTTAGAAGTTCGTTAAGTACCTCAAATTTATCACGAATATTGAGCTGTGGAGACTCGGGAGCAATAATGACAGGTAGGACTCTCTAGCGTGAATTGATCCAGGAAAATATTGGCAATTGCTTTGTCATCCAATGTGAGCTCACATGTTTCCATAAATATAGAGTTGATCTCAGGGGTAGTTGATTTAAATGAGCTGATACGTTTGAACAATTTACTGGAATATCTTTTTGATGATCGACAAAGATTGGAAACGAAGCACCTGCGTTTATGACGTTTGAGTGCCGTTACTTGATTTCGTAACTCCTTGTAATCGGTCCAAGAACAATTCCCTTCTTTGAATTTTTTGTAAATTTTGTCTCTTGTCTTAACCATTAGTTTAATCTGCGAGTCAAACCAAATGGGAGTTTTGTGGGATGTGCGCTGAAGTTTGAAAGGGGAGAAGTAATTTAGAGCATTGTTCAAGGTAGATTTGAAATTTCCCCAGCACTGATCTATGCCAATTACATATGGATTAGGACATTGAATGTTTCGACTAGCTTGCGTCATACTTGCGAAATTCACTTTGAAGGGATTCAATTCGGGTTTTGACTAGGGGGTTGTTTTAAAGAGACTGACAGAAAGTGCCAGCCTAATGACACAATGATCACTGTGGCCAATAGGGGGCTGAGAGAGATTTTATCAATTGTGGGTTCCCCTAGTGATAAGCAGAGGTCTATAATGGCAGATAATTGCTTCCTCCTTCTAGTAGGTTCTTGAATATGCTGGGTTAGATTGAGATCGTTGAACGTATCAAGGAGATTGGATGATTCAACATCACAACCATGTGTCGAAGTATATAGGTCCCAATTGACATGAGGCATATTGAAGTCTCCTAGGATAATGATCGGTGATAAGCTTATTAGGTGATGTCGTAAAGAGATGCCAATCTTTTCAGTTGCAGAGCGTGGAGAGCGGTAAAATAGACCGATTTTTAGTTTCTGTCTCTCAGGAGAAGATACTGTTGCCCACAGATATTCGTTGTATGAACATCTGATACAATGTTGTGCTCGATGATGGTTAACGGTTGTTTAACGTATAATATAACTCCACCTCCTTTTGAGGCGGTTCGATCCGATCGTATAACAAAGTAGCCTGATATTGAGATTTCATTATTAGATATATCATTGTTAAGGCAGGTATCGCTCAATGCTATGGTGTTTGGGTTAATTGAATTAACAAGACACAATATTTCGTCAAATTTGTTGTACATGCTTATACAGTTGGAGTACATAACGGAAATATTATTTTGAGAGTAACAGTAGTGGTGAGGTGTCGCTGTTGGTGTTGAAATGGGATTGATGTTTACGTGTTGAATGCACGAATCTGTTCGGCGGAGAGTATTCATGGAACGGTTAGACGGATTCCGAGGCTGAATCACGTATTTAATGTTCGCCGCACAACTTGAAATTTTTTCACAATTAGATCGTTTTCACCGTTTCGAATTTTTTGTTGAAGCTCGTTCCTTGCAGATTTCAATCTGTTTCTATCTTCAATGCTGAGGTCATGTAGAAGTATGATACTGGAGCCCCTTAACTTAAAAATATTCTTGATGAATTGCTTACTAGTCTCGGGGCTATCAACAACAACTTTCAAAAGTCTTGGTTTGGTACCATCTTGTTTCTTCCCAATGCGAAAGAGGTGTATTACCCGTCTATTTTGTTCCACTGATATCTCTGTTGAGAGAACAGTTAAAAGAACTTGCTTTATTGAATCAACATCATGTTTAATCTGGATGAGACTGTTTTGGCTCAGTGATTTATTTAAATTTACAATGATGAAACATTTATCCCGATCGAATGTTCGGCGTTTATGTCGTTTAGGCTAAGATAGAATAGGTATATTGGGGTTATCAGTGTTGTTTACAGTGGAATTCGTATGATTTACATTTGTTTGAGTGTTTCATCCATTTTATATGGACTATGGGTTGTTTGATGACAAGAGAAAGCTGGGAGTGCTGTGTGATGTTGTGCTTCTGTGTTTGTTTCCGACCTTGGATGTGTTTTCTGGGTGATATGGAATGTTTTTTTTCTGTGTACCCTTGTAAGAAATGGTGGAATTCTCTAGATTTGACGAATCCAGAAAATCAGATTTAAGGTTAGGTAAGGAAGTTTCAAGGGTTGTTGCCTTTACGATTCGCGATCTTGCATGTCCTCGTGTCCAAACTCGAGTGGAGGTAGATTTCCGGAATATTGAAGTATCAGATGTTGCCATTATGTTGATCGGAACGATTTCATTGTCTAGTGATGATATTGTATCTTGCTCGAATACTTCACATGTATAAGGGATATCTGATCGTAATGGTTTATCAGTGTCTTCGATTAGTGAGCGTAGGTCGTTAATAGTCTTATTTAAATCTGCAATTGCTAGAGCTGCACAGAAACCACAATAGAAATTGCGACTCGTCATTGCTTGAGAACTGTCTGAGGAGAAGCTTACTTTGGTCCATATGGTGCAGCCGTGATAGTCACATGCCACTTCATTATCTGCGTACCCAACCGACTTTGTTGTATTGTTGTATTTCGCTTGCTTGTTGGTCTTCTTTGTCATATTTTTGTCATATAATGTGATATTGTACTGGAATTCAAATTTCCATCAATTTTTCAAACGGAAAATTCGTTATTGAATAATGGATTCGACTAACAGATTTAGTTTATTGCGGTATCAATAATAATACAAATTTATTTAATGTGGCAAATGCGTACAAGCTGTACGCTTACAAGTCCACAAACAAAAATGAAAAAGTCAAGCGGATAAATTGTTAAGATGGGATCGGATTTGTCGTTTGAAGCACTGCAGGGAAGTTGATTGGCGTATATGAATGGGCAGATGATTCTACGATAGAGGAGCAGCCACCAGGAAGGAGCGGAGTCCAAAGGAGGTAGAGTAGTTTGGGACATGTAAAAGAAGGGAATTACAGGAACGCAAGGAACAGTAAACAGGACGAGAATTATCAAGAAAAGGAAGGTTGAGAAATGAAGGGGTATGACAAGTTACAAGGCAGAAAGCAACGATAAGAAGACGAATTTGAACACGACAATAAATTGTAGGCAAATCGAGAGAAGCGAGATGGTAGTATGTATGATCAAAACGACGAAGACGGAGGAGAATTCGGACAGCTGCGTTGACGATGCGTTGTAGGGGAAGAAGAGTGGATTTAGGTGAGTTGGAAAATAGACTAAGACAATAATCGAGTCTAGAAAAAAGGAGAGATGATATGAGAGTCATACAAGAAGGGAAATCGATCAATCTACGAACTTGATGGAGGTTGCGGAGTATCAAGGTAGATGAGCGTACTTTATCTCTAACGAAATGTTTAAGTGAAAGTCGGTTGTCAAAATGGAAGCCTAGGAAAACGAGATTATCAACGATAGGAAGAATTGTAGAATTTAATGATACGGAGGGAGGTTCGAAGCCGAGGCGTCGAGGTAGGATCCACATAATTTTGGATTTATCAGGATTCAGAGAAAGGCTAAGGGAAGAAAGATAATTGGAAATTGAGACAAGACAGTCGGAAGCGGAAACACTAAGATCGTGAATACGATAAACAGGTGCATGAGCATAGATGAGAATGTTATCAGCATATTGCATAACATGGAAGTTAAATTTATGAGAAATCGAAGACAAATCACCAAGAAGAAGAGAGAAAAGTATAGGGCCTAATACGGAGCCTTGTGGAACACTGGACGGAATGGACGAAGGATGAGAGAGAAGAGTTAGAATATACGCGAAATGTACGGTTTGATAGATATGAAGAAAACCATGATACAGTGGGTAAAGAGAAGCCATAATCATGACGAAGGCGATGGAGAAGAATCGAGTGATCGACGATGTCAAAAGCAGACGATAGATCAAGAGAAACTATGACACTACATAATTTATGATCGCGCGATATGAGTAAGTCGTTATAAACTTTAAGACAGGCAATTTCAATAGAGTAATTAGAGCGAAAAGCGGCTTGGAAGGGAGGAAATAAGTTAGAGGAATAGAGATATGTATTAACTTGCTTAAGAACGAGACGCTCAAGGAGTTTAGAGAGGGTTGGGAGAAGTGAAATAGGACGGTACGAAGATGGTAGTGAGGAGTCGAGAGATTGCTTTTTGATGAGAGGACGAACAGTGGCGCATTTCCAGATGGAAGGAAATGTACAGCTACGGATGGACGAGTTGAACAATGTGGTTAGGAAGGGTAAGATAGAGGAGCAGATATTTTTAAGCAAGTGAGTGGGAATTGGGTCAGAAGGAGAGGTTTTATTAGGTAATGAAAGCAGAACTGAAGAAACTTCATCAGACGAAACGGGAAGAAGGTGGAATAGTTCCGGGAGGGAAGTATTTAAAGAGAAGAGTGGGTACAAGGGGTCTATGGGTAGTAGGGAAAGTAAATTAGATAGTTTAGTTTGTAGATAAGAAGAAAATTCATCAGGATTTATATTACAAGGGGTAGATGATCGTGAAAGAATTGAGTTTAAGATTTTCCAATGAGATTTAGAGTTGGAAGATGACTCGAGTTGATTTCGCCAAAAGAGAGTACGTTTAGTACGTATAAGAATGAGATGTGAACGGCGTTGAGAAAAGTAGGAATCACGAAGATTTGGAGGGAGTGAGTCGGGTGAACGTTTAAGAAAGCGTTTATACATACGAAAAGAGTGACGGAGTCGACGCTTAGAAAGACTACAGTCAGAATCGAACCAGGGAGCATGGCACAAGCACTGGGAACGTCGAAGTCGATTAGGCAGAAGGTTATTGAGGATCGACGTAAGTTCAGAATCAAACAGAATGCAGAGATCATCGGGAGAGAGATAGTTAAGAGGAAGTGAAAAGAGTGAAGAATTGAGTAAGGCTGTGCAGAGAACAGGGATATCGAGAAGCTTCCAGGGTCGACTTGGTGTAGATAAAGGTAAAGGCGGAGAAGGAGGATGGGGACGAGTAAGAGTAAGAGTGACAAGGAAATGATCGGACAAACCAGGATCAGTAATTGACAAGGAGGTATAGTCATTGAAGCAGTTAGGAACATCAATGATGTCGAGAGCACCGCCGAGAATATGAGTTGGGCTTGTTGAAAGTAATTTATAGTTAAAATCAGAAAAAAGATTAGTTAAAGTGATAGAGTCAGAGTCAGACGGGCGATCAAGACGAATGTTAAAGTCACCGAGAACAAAAGAAGGAGTATAAGACAATGAACAGTGAGACATTAGATCTGCAAGGTCGTTAAAGAAGATACGTGATGGGGCAACTGAACCTGGACGGTATACAATCACAAGTTCTAGAGGGAAAGGCGTTGATAATCTGCATATGAGTAATTCGAACGAAGTGTAACGGATGTTATCGTTGATTTTACGTAAAGACATTGGGTGACGAGCAATGGCAACAATACCGCCATGGTTAGACGCAGTAGATGTATGAGATGTAATTTGACGAGCTGATTTAACTAGAGAACAACCAGAGCGACATAGACGACGAATAGATCGTCGGAGTCAGAGTGCCAGGATTCGGTAATGCAGAGAATATCGATAGATAATTGATCGAAGATATCGAGAAGCATATCAGCTTTATGAAGAATGGAGCGAGTATTGAATAGACTAAGACGAAAAGTATGCTTAGGAGCGAGATCGACTAGCGAAGAAGACAAGGGGGAGAGATGGGACGCCATCGAATTTTTGGCCTTGTGTGAAGAACGTGAAAATTTCCGTTGATTTTACGTATAGATAAGGATGACTCGCCGTTTGTTTCACGTTGATGTTTTTCAATGCGAGCTAAATTGAGCTGGGCAATATCAGAAGCGGAGCGGTCAGGAAAGATACGGCAAGTAGAGGAAGTGGTAAGAAGTTTAAAACGTTGGGAGAGTACCGAAGAGGCATGTGAACTATGTCAGAAAACGATTTTTAAGAGTGGAGGACTGAGATGATTGGATTTAGTGGATTTGTTTAAACGAATAAAGGATACAGGAGCGATATTATTGAAGAGTGATGGGTTATCATCAGGTAGAATGGTTGCTAGGATAGACCTGAAAGCAGATACATCATCATCGAGACGAGATTGTGGAGAAGCAGATTCGGAAAGCTTTAAGTTTGATATGATTATACAGCGATCGCGCGAAGGAAAACGATTTCGTGGAAGTGGTGGACGGACAGAGCTGGTAGGAGTCGAGGTAGATGAGCAGATAGAAGTGGAAATGACAGGGGTGCTTGATAAAGAATTAATATTGGTTGGAGCAAGTGTGACAGGAGCGGGGTGTTGAATCGGTTGATCAGAGATGTGACTGGATATGATTTTAAATGAAGGATGTAAATTATTTGGAAGTGTTACGTGGGAGGTAGAGTAAGGAGAATTAAAATAGGTTGGGGCATGAGTGACAGGAATGGAGTGTTGAATCAGTTGATCGGAAATGTTACTGGAAATGATTTTGATGGAAGGATGTAAATTATTGAGAGGTGATACAGGAGAGGTCGAGTAAGGAGTACGTTAGGAGAATAAAGAAGTTTGAGATTTATTTAGATTGGGGGGAGGAATAGGAAAGAGGAGGTACGAGATGAAAAGCTTTACCGTTAGCATTGTTAGAATGAGAAAGATTAATGGAAGTTTGGTACGTAGTTGAACGAGGAGTGTGTGAGAGAGTAGGTTCAATAATGAGATTATATGATGCGAAGTCAGGTGTTGATGCGAGGGAAACATCTAAAACAGCATTGGTCTGAGTGGTCATGTGTGATACAGGAGTAGATGAGCAGGATAACTGTAGTAGTCGTACTGATGTACAAAAACCGCAAGTGAAATGTTTACGTTTATACACCGAGTGGTCGGATATTTTAACACGAACAAGTGTCCATACATCGCAATCTTTGGAATCGCATCCAACTTCAAAGCTGGTATAACCATCATTGCATTCCGATGTGGAAGATTCTTGATCAGGAACAGGGATCTGAGATCGCGCTTTTTTAGGCATGACCTTTTGTCGATAGATTGAGCTCAATCCGCGAGCGTAGCGAGCGGAACTGACAGGAATAATCTGGAACTGACAGGAATAATCTGGAACTGACAGGAATAATCTGGAACTGACAGGAATAATCTGGAACTGACAGGAATAATCTGGAACTGACAGGAATAATCTGGAACTGACAGGAATAATCTGGAACTCACAGGAATTATCTGGAACTGACAGGAATAATCTGGAATGTAATTTGCTAGAACAGTTATCAATTTTCTTATTTAAAATAAGTAAAATAATAAAATAACAATGGAAATGATCCAATATTATTTTCTTTTTCTCTTTCTTCGGATCAGTTGTGTATATTTGTGTTTAAGCTTGTAAGTCCATAATATATGCTTAGTTGTCAAGAATGTTTAAACTCGTCACTACTAATTTTCAGTAGTGAAATGTTACCATCTTCAGGCTGTATTTTAAATCATCGCAATTGAAATTCGCAATTGTAAATCATCGTAATTGTATTTTATAGCAATTGGAACGTGCAAATGACGCACTAAGCTCAATATACGCAGATCCATCAATGGATTTCACTTGTGATATCTATGATTTTAATGTAAGAGTTATACGGTTTCGCTATTCGTAATAATGAAGTTAAGGACTTCATGTTAAAAAGGGAGAAATTTATTTGAAGTGGCAAATACGTGTCAACGGCGCTCTTACGAGCCCACTAAAAATGACAAAAAATGATCAAACTGATAAAAATAATAATCCCACAGACGAATTTTGAATAGTATGAACAAGATGGTTCAGGATAATCAAACGAAACTGGACACGATGGCTAATTATGAGAAGTCAGGAAAAATTGAAAATATTTTGAGATATGTGGTCAAACGGTGGAGACGTAGGAGAATGCGAGCTGCTGAGTTTACAATACGTTGGAGAGGCTGGATAGTAGTTTTGGGTGAGTTTGAGAACAGGCTAAGGCAATAATTAATTCGGAAAAATAAAAGGGCGGATAAAATGGAAAGACATGAGCGAACATCGATCAACCTACAATTACGGCGAATATCACGGAATAGCAGTTACGAGAATCGGACAAACAAATGACTTGAGAGAAAGATGGTTGTCAAAGTGGAAATCGAGGAATACGATATCATTAACAACAGGAAGAATGGTTGAGTAGATATGTACGGTAGGTAGAGTAATGCTGAGGTGATGGGAATTATCCACAGGATTTTGGACTTTGCTGGATTGAGTGATAGACGAAACGATGAAATGTGCTGGGAAACGGATAATAGGCAAGCAGACGAAAAGGATGCAAGATTATCGATTTGTAAGGTGGATAGATAAAAGTAAAGGGTAATGTCATCAGCATATTGCATAAAATGAAAATTGTGTGTTCTGGTTATTGTAGAGAGATCACTGATAAGAAGGGAGGAAAGAACGGAGCCTAGTATTGAGTCTTGAGGAACACCGTGTGAGAGATAAGACGGTTGAGAGATAGAAGATGCTGAATTAACACTGAAAGAACGGTCAGATAAATAAGAGGAAAACTAGGCTACAGCGGAGCTAGAGAATCCATAGTCATGACGGAGCCGATGGAAGAATATAATGATCAACGATGTCCAATGCAGATGACAGTCGAGGGAGATTATTACGCTACAAAGTTTTTCCTCTCGTGATTGTAGAACAGAAGAGAGATAAATTTATTTTGAGTGGCAAATGCGTGCCAACGGAATGGAATCATAAAAATTATCAAACTGACAAAAAATAATTCCGCAGACAAATTAAGTCAGCTTGTTTAGTTCGTTCATCCATTTTGTTCAGTCCGTTCGTTAAGTTCGTTCAGTCCGCTCGTTCAGTCCGTTCGTTCGGTCCATTCGGTCAGTTCGTTCGTTCAGTTCGCTCGTTTAGTTCGTTCGTTCCTCAGTCCGTTCGTTCCTCAGTCCGTTCGTTCAGTTCGTTCGTTCAATCCGTTCGTTCAGTTCGTTCAGTTTGTTTGTTCAGTCCGTTTGTTCAGTTTAATTGATACAATTTTCTTGTTGATACTACCCTCTTCCTTTCTCAGCACGGGCTTGGGACCGTCCATGGTGGAGTTCATTTAGATCACTAAAGACTTTGTGACACACTAGTTCTGTGGAATAATTATAACGTAAAGCAGATTGAAACGGGGGATATAAATTTGACGATAGAAGATATGTATTAACCTAATTTAGCAAATGCGTTCGAATAGTGTTGATAAGCTTGGAAGAAAATATATAGGAGGATATGAGGACGGAAGTGAACAGTTAATAAAGTTAAAGACCTAAGTTTGTGGATTACACATGACTTGAATACAGCTCGTTACACCTAGTTTGCTTATACAAAGTCTTTGAGCATGTTGAGAATAGTAAAGCGAACATTTGTGAACTTACAGCTGTCTTATTTCGTCTATTGGTTAATGCTTATGTATTAGACTATCTGATCTTTGTAGTTTATGTGTATATCATCGTACGCTTGCTAGACATCGACGGTCTGAATTCGTGTTGCGATGTGCTGATTAAATGTGTCGATATTTTCGTTTAGTTACCTGGATAAAGGTGCGCGGTTTAAAAACATTTGCAGTCAAATTTATCCGTCAAGATATGCACATTGTTTTGGCATTGCTTTGAAGTGTTTAGACGGTAGTCTTTAAATTTAAAACAATGTTTTCTCTCAAATGAAGGCTTCATCGGAATCAATTAGAGATGTTTGTGAACTTCATTACGTGTAATCTATTTTAAATCTGTCATATTTAGAACTTGCAGTGAGCTAATAATATTACTTAACTATGCAAGCTTATTCTTGTAGATCGCAAACAATAATATTGTATCCAAACTCTCGAAGTCTGCTAAAATGCAGGTTAATGATGCAATGCGATATTCACAAGCAAGCATTTTGCTACAACTTTCGGAAAACCCCAGCAGTCCAGTATGTCTTTAATTGAAGTAATTGTGTAAAAACTATGAATAACGGTTTGGTAATAATCAAAGCATCTGCTGAGAGTAGAGAAGATTGTAGCTCTGCATTATGACGCAAATTAAATATGTGCATTTTGTATATTATAAATTACATTATTTTATAAACTACGGCACTGACTACTCTTTTACGTTGAACTGCAGCCAATGAGTATTCATTGGCTGCGATGATAAAACAAATTTTTAAATGACCGTAAATATTGTGATTAACAATGTCACTTTAAATGCTCTTGTTGTCACCGATAACCGTTTAAAGGATATTCAAATAGTGACCAGAGGCATCTTCCTTAGGCGATAGAACAGAGGTTTCAATTCAGCTCATAAGGAATGCTGGGCACGAACTCGTTTTATCTCCTCGATTGAAAACGGAAGATTCTTATGTTTCACAAAATAATTTAAACGCGCTATTCCGTGATGGCGTAAGGTATCATGAAAATCACAAGGAGAGGTACAGCTAATGGCGCAGCATGAACGGATATGGAGTCGGCCACAGTGTTAATTCTCTATGGCCTGAATTTGATTTAGTACTAATAATTTGATAGTTCTAACTTTCAACGAAACAGTTTGTTGTTTTTGGCTCGACTTTTCCCAGAGTTAATGAATATTAACGAAATCGTATGCTAATCCGTCACAATCGAAGATTACCTCCTCATTAGTAGATATTTCCATTTACGGATGGACTCAATTATAGTCGCTGCTTCAATATCAATTGACAACTGTGATTCCTCGAATTTCGTTAATAAGCGTGAAAAATGCAACAGGTCTTTCACACTGTGAGAGAACTGCTGCCAACGCACATCCTGAGTCATTTGTCTCGACATTAAAGGGGAGTTCATCGTCTATAGCTGACATGGCTGCATTGCTGATATCGTCTATCAGCATTCGAAGCAATAAACTTGACCGATATCTAATGGAAAAGATTTGACATCGAATAGAGGGCTTATCTTAGAAGAATATTATTATTAGACCACCTATGAGCTAGTGTTCATTCGGTAGCATCACAAAATACAAAAAAGCACACAAGAATACACAGAGAAACTAAAACATGAAGCGTTGAGATTCACGGTACCTTCATAAGAATTAGTTTAAACTTGGTTCGCACTATTTCTTAGTTAGATATCCAGTAATTGTAGTACGAAAGTAAGCCCAATGTTCTTTAGAGTGAATTAAACGGATTAGAAGCAGGTAACTGTTTCAAGGGTAGCAACCGCTCGAGGTCAGGCCTTAGTTTTATAAACGAGATAAGATCTTCGAGATAGCTCAATTGGATAAACGAATACATGCATATTGATTCGTTCAATTTCATGCAATATTTATTAGGTACTTTACGGAACTTTGGGGTTATTGTCATTATCCTCTTGATTTACTCCAGCCAAAATAATTATTAGTATTAGTATTACAAGTTATAGCCAAATGGCTGTTTCAACTGATCACATAGGAAATAAAAAAGAAAAGAAAAGAAGAAAAAAAAAGTTAATAGCGGTTACATAATATTGTATACATTCGGAATGCCATGATCGTTAATCCACTGACGAAGTTGAACTTTAAATTGAGATAAGTCCTTGGTACATGCTATTTCTCCTGGCAACGTGTTCCAGGCGTTTAATGCTCGATGTGAGAGCCTAGCCAAACTCACTACTTTACCATGGGGAAACTTAAATAGTTTCAACGGGTGGCCACGATGCGTCTGAGAACAAACTTTAACATAGCACGAGGGAAAACCATCTATCCCATTTACCATTCGCCATAATGCAACAAGGTCTAGGTAATATAGCCTCTGACCCAAAGATGGTATCTTTAGAAATTCAAGCCGTTCACGATATGAATATGATCCATCCATACACATTCGAGAACCTCTACGAAGGATTGACTCTAGTCTATTGAACTCTTTCTTAGTGTATGGAAAAACTGCTTGCACGCAGTATTCTATATGCGGGCGAACAAGAGCGCAGTAAAGCCGTTTGAAGACGTATGGATTAATACGATTAAATGCATTTTTGACGCAGTACATAGCTCGCAAAGCCTTGCTATGGGCAAACTCTGTATTTGATCGGGATTTCAATGTCCTATGCACCATGACACCCAGATCCCTATACTCCATGACGACATTAAGAATTGAAGTTCCGAGGCGAAAACGACGGTCATCGCAACGCCTTCCTAATTTCATGTGGCCGCATTTGTCAACATTGATCTTCATACCAGTAGCCTCACTCCATTGATATATTTCATTAAGGTCTTCCTGCAGGGAAATGCCAAGCGGATCAATATCATCTACAGACCATATTTTGAGGTCGTCAGCAAAAGCAAGACAGGGACTCTGAATCCGCAGCAACAAATCGTTAAGGAACACAATAAACAGCAGAGGTCCTAGTACGGTACCTTGCGGAACACCACAGTAAACGCGTCTGGAAGTGGAAAGATGGGTGCCAACTCTCACCCTAAAGAAACGATGACGTAGGAAATCTTGAATCCAATTACACAACATTACAGGAATGCCGTAGTTAAATAGTAATGCTACCAAGCTCTCATGCGGCACCCGATCGAATGCTCTTGAAAAGTCAATGAATACCACATTAATTGATTGGCCGCGACTGACCGCCTCAACCCACATTTCGCGTGAAGTCAATAAGTTTGTTAAGCAGGAACGACCAGAGAGGAAACCGTGCTGAGAAGACGACATTATTCCGAGTTCCCTCAAGTGATGCCTGATCCGGGTGGCGATCAACTTTTCAAGCACTTTGCATAGAGAACTAGTCAGGCTGATTGGTCTATAGTCAGTACAAGCCGTTGCAATGGTTTTCTTTGGGATCGGAACTACGATGGCAGTTTTCCAGACTTCAGGAACACATCCACTGGTCAAACTGTTCTCAAAAATAGCAAGAAGGGAAGGAGCCAAATATCTAGATAAATTCTTCAAGAGAAACGGAGAAATGTCATCAGGGCCAGTAGAGCTAAATGGGTCAAGCTGATCAAGCTGACTTACAATCTCACTAATCGTTACTGGAAGAAAACGCGAAGATTGCTTTAATGCTACACCATGCGAAGTGATAGAAGCTCTTTGTGAATTATTTGTCGGTATCGAAAAAGACGTAGCAAGGCATTCCACAATACCACTCTGAGAAGTTATCATACATCCCTCCGCATTAAGGACATACTTGATTTCTGTATTAAGGGTTCTGTTGCGACGAACATAGGCCCATAATAGTTTTGGATTCCGTGTTACATTATTAGCGATATACGATTCGAATGCACATCGTTTTGTTGCTTTCACTCTAGTACAAAGATTTCGAACATATTTATATCTGGCAGAGAAACTAGAATCAGAACGCTGAAGCTTCCATAAACAATTTCTTGAACTTATTAGTTGTCTGACGTTGGAATCTATCCATGCAGGTGACTTAGCAGCATAAGAGGATTCGCGCATAGGGGCAAGAATATCAGATAATTTATGTAGGTAATCAGTGATCATATTCAATGATAGCTTGTCCGTGTTCATAAAAGTACACGGGAATTGGTTGTAAACTCTCAAAACATCTTCTCTTCTCACTTTCGACCAATGACGTTTGTAAGTTTTTGAACAAGGTGGACAGAATCTGGAATAAGGGACAGCCGTCAAGGAGATCAAGCAGTGGTCACTACTTCCTAAAGGAGGGAGATGATCAACTTTGATTATGTCTCCTACATATCTGGAAAACACCAGATCAAGTACCGAATCCGATCTTGAAGTTAAGCAAGTTGGTTCTTGTACATGCTGAATCAGCATGAGTTCCTCAGCAAGGAACTCAGATATTTCCCTTTCCGTGGAACTACCATCAGAAAAGACATAGTCTGACCATCTAGATCGTGGAAGATTAAAATCGCCCAAAAGAATAAAGTGAGGGGAGGAACATACCGATTGTAAAATAACTTTTAGTTGATCAGTGTCTGCAATTACTGACGGAGATCGATACACGACGCAAAAGTTCATACTGGTCGCTGAGTGATCAATACGGAAGCATAGAGTCTCAAAAGACCCACAAGGGTCACAAATATTCAACACCTCAGATATGAGGAAATTTTCTCTGACATACGCGGCGACACCGCCACCTCGCCTATCTGATATCCTGTCGCTTCGTATAAGGCGAAAACCAGGAATGTTCACAGTGGTATCGACAATATATTGATGCAACCAGGACTCAGCAACGCAGAAAATGTCATACGAA
Source organism: Pomphorhynchus laevis (assembly GCA_012934845.2). Classification (NCBI taxonomy): domain Eukaryota; kingdom Metazoa; phylum Acanthocephala; class Palaeacanthocephala; order Echinorhynchida; family Pomphorhynchidae; genus Pomphorhynchus; species Pomphorhynchus laevis. Next base: position 165,980 of record WNNJ02000147.1, on the reverse strand, counting down.
TGAGAAAGCATGTGATACTTCAACTCCACTATTTGAGCAGGCAAACTACGAAGATTAGAATACCCAATCGATAAATAGCGTGTGGGTTGTGGTAAGGGATTACTAGGAACGGTGAATAATTTGCTGAATGAAACTAAGTGTCCCAGATCAGAATTGAAACTAACACTATTGAAGAGTTGCGATGAATGACTGTTGAAACTACCTTTTCCAGACGAACTAGCAAAATTCAAACTGGATACTGCTAAGTGACGCTGTTGATCGTTATGGGATTCCAACGAACTACTGGGTGCCACCTGACAACCTGAAAATTTCGTATGCATAAGTTCGTTTCACCTTCAGATAGCCGGTTTCGTAATACTGTTTTTGCTTCTTTCAACTTTAAACGATCTTCGAGACTCAGATCCTTAAGAATACGATGTGGATAATCTTTAAGTCTAAAACCACGTTTGAGCAAAAGGTCTGCATGTTTTGCGGAAGATAATACAACTTTCAACAATCTTGGTTTCTCTACCACCTTTTTTCCAAGTCGAAACAACTTTGTAACCTTCAGAGTAGAAGCTAGCTTCTCATCACCTTCTAAGAGTAACTGACAGAACACAGTACGGAGGCTGGACACATCATCATTCATACGTGTTTGTGAGTTACTGGCCTTTGATTCAGCGATACCACTAAATAAGATATTGCAAGACCTATCTGGATGCGAACGGTAGTTTGTAGAAGGAGCGTTGTCCAAAGAAATGCTCTGACCATTTGAAGGTAAATAATTTCCTGATTTATTCTTATTTTTGGCCTTCTGTTTTCTATCGATGGCCCCACTCGAATCGCTACCTCTGATTTCACCCAATTGATGGTATGTCGATCCAGCGTTTCGTGTAGGTTGCAATAGAGTGTTGCGCCATACCCTTCTTTTGTTTACAGCTGGTGTAGTTTGTTCAACATGAATGACCGATTTTTCTTTGTCCTGAAAGGATGACAGCATTTGAAGTTCGACATTTGAAGTATTATCGTGCTGATGCGTAGATGACAGTGAAGGTAATTCAATCCTCGGTTCACATAGGTCAGGAGTTGAACTGTCATCTAATGGCAGCTTAACGACAGGATTAACGGTACAAGTGTTTATCGAAGTTTGATGGTCCGTGCTGTCTTGAGAGACACGAACGTCATTTAAGTTGATAGGTAACGATATATCACAACAATTCACATCACAAACCATATCTTGCACTAGTTTCATTTGGAGGGCCGAAATCATTGTAGCAGAACAAAAGCCGCAATAAAAGTCCTTGCTCTTGAGTGACGACTCGGTATTTAAAGGAATGTCGACAATAGACCACACTTCACAGCCTTTATTGCAGCATTCGACCTCTAGCCGCTTATACGCATTACGATGTTGCGTGATATGTATAGTGTTTGACGCTCTCTTCGAATTTGCTTTCTTCATTGTGAAATTTAAATATAATCAATGTAAGCATAAGTTGAATGTTGGTTATTTTCGTTTATAATCCACATCATAATTCTTTAGAAATGCCATCACTAAATTCGTCCGACCAAATGGCATTCGTTTGTATTGGTATAATTGACCTATAGCCTCAAATGCAGTATATCATCGATCCTCTACTCTGAGGAGACATTGATATTACGCAGATTCAATATCTAATTTTGAGAAAACCCAATATTTAGAGAGCTCCTGTGCGAGTTTGTTTATTCTAGGTATCGGAAATGAGTTGGCATACGTAAATCGGTTGATTATCCGAGAGTAGTCAATGATCATACGACGTTAGCTTCTTAAGGATTTAGTTACAATCATCTGAGCCCTTTATGGAGAATTCGAATGTTTGATTATCCCCTACTTGAGTCTTTTGCCAATTTCCTTTTTGATGAAATTTTTATCAGATTTCGAATGACTTATGAACTTAGTGGCAATGGGATAAAGATCCTCTGTCAAGTTTGTGAATAAAAGAGAAAGTGTAATTTTTTGAACAAGTCGTAGTGCATACAGCTCTAGCGAAGTGCCATCATCGTACGCGAAAGCCACTTTTCTATTTCGTTTCATAAAGTCTTTTCCAAAAATTAAGGACGAGCATAGTCCCGGTAGAATTAAAATTTTTTGATCTTTGTAGAGCCTGCCTCCGATTTTCAAATCCACAAAGCAATGACTTGCAATTTTGCTGAGTATGAGTAGACATGATATTCTGCACACTTCCACTATCAACAAGTACAAAACTGTAAGTCTCCAATCTTGACGAAAATTTATCAATGTATTGGAATTGAGCAAGTCATGGCAAGGTTAGGATTCTGCATCAATGAACATGAGTGTTGCGATGATCTACAAACAACCCCGAAGTGTCTTCTTTTACCAAATTTGGAGCAATAAAGATCTCTCGCTGGACAATTTGTTCGTAAGCGGTAACACTTCCGGAAGAAATCACATTTTTAAGAAACATTTCGAGATCCACTAGAGAAAGGATTTCTCGTCACTGCCGAAAAGTCGTTGTTAATCTGTACTTTAGTCTCTATGGAACCATTGAAATCCAGTTGAGCTGAAGCAGAAAACACTGGGTTGTCCTAGGGGTGTGGTATATAACTTTACGCATCTTTTTGATCGGTTTCTATGGTTCACGCCGTTGTTACACTATGTCAAGATAGAAATAATTGTACTCCGACAACTTTTGTTGTATAATAGAATCCTTCAACCCAGATATTAGTGCGTCATCGCTTCTTCAGCATTAACTTTCGCCATTACCTTCTGCAAATTGTATTATTTCGCTAGTTATTATTATTACAGTGTACAAGTTACTAGCCGCAAATGGCTGTTTCAACTGTTCACAAATTACATTTTAAAATATCAATTAAAATACATCCACGAATCCAAATTAGAGTTCACAATCCACTTCAGCAGCATCTTCTTGAAGTGTCTATTGCTAGTAGCATTGACGACGTCTTCAGGCAGCGAATTCCAAACATTCAATGCGCGGTGGGAAAGCCTACTCACACTCCTTATTTTGCCATGGGGAATTTAAATAACGTAAGGGAGTGACCTCTGCGACGCGAATTTCTCAATTTTATCGAATTGGATGGGAACCCCTCTTTTCCACGAACCAAATGCCACATCGCTACAAGATCTAAATATAGTAGCCTCTGGGCCGTTGAAGGCATTTTTAAGCAAGCTAGGCGCTCATTGTAAGAATAAAGAGATGTAATGCAAAGTTTGGTCCCTCTACGTAAAATCGACTCGGTCTTTTTCATCTCAGCCTTGGTGGATGGAAAAGTTGATGCGATGCAGTATTCCACATGCGGACGGACTAACGCACAGTAGAGATGCTTAAATAATTTTGGATGCAGCTTACTAAATGTGTTCTTAATACAATACAAGGCCTTCATGGCTTTACCGTAGATATAATCGTTATTCGGTCGTGTTTTAAGGTCGTTATTCAAAATAATCCCTAGGTCTCTATGAACAGAAATGTTGTGAAGCTTATAACATCCTAAATAGAATTCATGATCAGATTTACATTTGCCGAGTTTCATATGAACGCACTTATCTACATTTATGGTCATACCGGTAGCACTGCTCCAGTCGTAGATTGTCTGGAGATCATGTTGTAGATGCCGGCCATCAGGATCTGAGATGCTATCGCACCACACTTTCACATCGTCTGCGAATGCCAGGCAGGGACTGTTTATGCGTAACAGAAGATCATTGAGAAATATAATAAAAAGCAAGGGACCAAGGACTGTACCTTGCGGAACTCCGGATTTAACTAACCTAGTAGAAGACATGCTATTGCCAACCCTCACCTGAAATGATCTCCCGTCCAAAAAATCACGAATCCAATTGCATAACATGGAGGATACTCCGTAGTGTGCTAACAACCTAATCATCCCATCATGAGGGACGCGATCGAAGGCTTTCGAAAAATCAATAAAGATTATATCGAGTGAGCTACCAAAACTTAACGACTGGGTCCAAGTTTCGCGCGCGGTAAGCAAGTTCGTCAAACAAGAACGGGAGTGACGAAAACCATGTTGAGCGGACGATAGTATACCAAGAGAGACAAGATGATCGTAGACTCTAGTGCTGATGGCGCGTTCGAGAACTTTGCACAGAGAAGAGGTTAAGCTTATTGGCCTATAATCACCACAGGATGATGCAAAAATTTTTTTGGGAATAGGAACAACGGTTGCAGTTTTCCAATCTTCTGGGACACTGCCAGTGGCCAGAATTTTATCAAAGATAATAGTCAGGAATGGTGCCAGGTAACTCGATAAAGCTTTGAGCAGGTATGGGGAGATGTCATCGGGGCCAGCTGCGCTAAAAGGACGAATATTATTGAGATAATCTTGAATTTCAGTAACGCAAATTGGCCGGGATTCATTACGCGGAGGGATAGGGCACCCATACCATATCATATGAGAATCGCAATGTGGTAAAGTGGATAAAGAGAACGAGGATGCGAAGGTCTCAGCTATATCAGTTTCATTTGTAACCAAGCCACATTCAGAGTGCACATGCTTGATTGCAGAGTTGAGCGTTCCGTTTTGCCGAGCATATGACCAAAATAGCTTGGGGTTGCTATTAACTTCCTTGATGATTGTAGATTCGAATTTATCACGTTTTAACGTTTTCATACGAGTACAGACGTTCCTAAGATACCTATAAATGTTGGCGTAATACGGAAGCGAACGAGATAACTTCCAAAGACGATTTCGTACTCGCAACATCAATCTCAGGTCCTTATCGAACCAAACAGGATATTTAGTATTTGGCGAGATGATACGCTTTGGTGCAAACACGTCAGAAATACCTAAAAGGTAATCCCCAATCACTTTTAGTGAGACTTCTTTAGTATTTGTTAAAGATAGTGGACGACGTTGACAGAAAGATAAAATTTGCTCATCAAGCACTTTTGACCAAACCCGTTTTACGATGGGAGCCGTAAAATGGCGGAATTTAAAGTTTGGGGTGACCTGTAGTGATAGCACGCAGTGGTCAGAGTTACCTATCGGTGGAAGATAATCCACTCGAGCTATGTCTTCAAGACGTTTGGAAAAAACCAAGTCAAGTATAGTATCATTATTATGGGAAGAAAATCGTGTGGGCTCTTGAATGTGTTGTACTAGTAAGAGTTCATCAGCGAGGAAGTGGGAGATTTCTCTTTCTACGACGGTGCCATCATCAAATATTGTTTGCCGCCAATCTGATCTAGGTAGGTTGAAGTCTCCTAGAAGAAGGAAATGAGAACTGATACTTATCGATCGCAATACTGACTTCAGAAGATTACAATCAGTGATCATAGAAGGTGAGCGATATACAACGCAGAGACTGATACCAACACGATCATACCCAATATGAAAGGTAATACTCTCGAACGAGCCTTGCGGATCACAAACTTGATCGATGCCAGAAATTAGCAAATGGTCTCGAACGTACACTGCAACACCGCCCCCTCGCATACTGGACCTCCTGTCCCCTCGAAGTAGACGATAACCTGGAATATTTACAGTGGCATCCAAGATGTGTTCATGTAGCCATGACTCACTAACACAGAATATATCATACGCATTAACCTCAACATGGTATCGAAGCTCTACAAGTTGTGGAGGAAGACTTCGTAAATTTGAATAACCTACCGATAAATAGCAACGAGTTGCATTGGAATCCTTTTTGGTTTTACTAAGGCACGGTCTATCAAATACAATCAGATACCCTAAGGAATGGTCAGTGTTCTCTGAATTTACATGGAAGCAGGGGTCCCGACAGTTAAAGGAGCCAACTGTTTCCAACGTACGACAGGACGCCACTTGACAACCCGAAAATCCCGTATGCATATATTAGCCTCACCTTGAGAAAGCCGGTGTATCAATTCGATGTTTGCTTTTCGTAATTGTAATCGCTCATCTGGCGAAAGGTCACGAAGGATACGAAATGGCAACCCCCTAAGACGATATCCACGTGATAACAACATGCGCACATGATCACTAGAGGACAATATCACCTTCAACAGTCTTGGTTTCTCCTGTGTTCTTTTACCAAGCCGAAATAGCTTCTTCACGTGTATAGACGATGCTAACTCTTCATCACCTTCATGCAATAGATGGGATAATACCTTACGCAAAATAGACACGTCATGGTCCATATGTTCCTGTGAGTTTGCGGAATTGGACTCAGTAAGTTCGCTGAATAACACGCTATATGACCTGTCATAATGATGCCGAGTTATCTCAACCGACTTCGCATGTCGAACTTTACTATTTTCTGTAGGGGAAAAGTTCGATGCTATATGGGTTGGGGATCTGTTGTCTGAAGACGTGCACAAGCTGGACGACGAATTTGCTTGGACACTGGTGTCATTGTTGTCGATAATTGGCTTATCACATGGTGCAACATTTATAAGAGCATGCTTTGAATTCAATGAAGTCCGTAAAACACTGTCGCCCATCCGGCATTGAGGCTCAACTTCAATGTTGGAACTTGTGGCATTTACTACTGATTTAGGAGGCAAGTAATTTTCTAGCGTAGATGAAATGATGTGCGAATCGTCATCAGAAACTATCTTAGTAATCGTATATGACCTCTCATGTCCCCTTTTCCACACTCGAGTTGGCGTTGAAGCCACAGAAAGGCTATTATCATGTTGTGTTTTACTCTGGACGTGAGGGGAGATCTCTAGTTGATCGGCTTGTTTTGTGGTGTCTGTACATGAATTGGTACATTGGTTATTATCATTATCATCGGTAGGTTTGTTTTGCTCACTCCTCGTAGCCCTTCGTATAACAGCACTGCAAAAGCCGCACATGAATGATCGCAAGTGATATATCGCCAGTTGAACCAATTGTCGCACAAAGTCATCAATATTGTTGAGATTACTCTATTTTCAAGTGGCCAGTCGATGCCAAGCAAAGATTTAATTAGCAGGTTTTAAAAAGGCTTTTCCGAGAATGAACTTCGCCTCTTTATATGTAGCGCAGTCGAATACAAGATCATACATTTGCCTGGATACATAATGGATGAATAGATGAAGTTTGTTAGGAGGCATATACGCATTTGTTGATACTATTTCTTCGATGCAGTTTTCGAACGTTCGAATCCAGTGCTTGAATTGAGCGGGATTGGAATCTGATTTATCTTCAAATTTGACAGGACGCAGCATTAAGTCTATTTGAAACAATTACTAAATAAATCATATCCACTTAAATAGTTTTATTCAACAATCTTAAAACATAATAAGTTAGTTAGAAAATACATTGTGATCAAGCGGTAACGTCTATCACCATGCCCCACCTATTTTAAATTCTCTGTATCTGTATCGTCTTTGAACAAACCATTATTCTGCTTGGGAGTACTAGTAAATAACTTTTAATATGAATGAATATCTAGCAACTTATAGAGAACGTTGTATGGGTTATGAAGTTCCGCCCACGTTAACCACGTGTTTCGGTAATTTATTGGTGTATTTAAAATGTGCATGACCAAAGAATTGAGTCGTTCTTTAAATTGTAGCTGTTTGAAGATATACTAAAATCTTTTATGCAGATGATCTAGTACAAAAGATTCCCTTGGTTTCTAAAGTGCTGATTTACAAAAATTATGTAGAAAAGATTCCTTGAGATCGAACAGCTCATTAGTATGAACTGGAAGTCAAGTGGATATGTAGCTGATTTTGTAAGAACTTTACTAATTATTGAATTATGGATTAGCGTATAAGCCATATGCACAGACTATATAAAAACTTTACAAATTTTGCACTCTAATAAAACATATAGAATCAAGAACATATTTTTTATATCAATATGATATGGCGAGTTCTTTTGTGGCAAATAAATCAAATGATATAACGAATTCGCATCTGAATTGTTAAATTATCTACTTGAGTTCGTAAACTACTGCACTTTTCTACATCATGATTCGCTTTTTAAAACAAACATACGTCGAATGTACAAACATGCAGTTCCTGTCTTATTCTCTTCAATCTCCTCCTGTCTTGAACGACTCTCGATATACGCTGTAGTTCGCTTATATCCTTTGTTTAATACATAACTTCAAAGAAATTTTATAAATATAGGAATTACTATATACCATCTCGATCATGACATCTTCCAAACATCTGTATTTACAGCAGAAACTTACTGTCAGCTTTCAACCAAACGATACCTTTCTAAAATGAGCACAACTGTGACAAATCCATGCATTAATTATAAGATTTCACTTCGTTCCATCGTGGATTGGTAGATGTCTGCATCAAATTTTCGATTTTTTCAAGGTGTAATCTTAGTTTGATTTGTTGCATATTTTTAGTTTTGCCCTGTCCGTAAAGTAAACCGTGAAAGTAGTGCTCTTTATTAGTTTTTATTACGTTATTTTTCATTTTGCTTTTCTTTGTATAGAATTGTATTACTTGTAATGATTAACCTTTATTTTGATTTCGCTGTAAATATTATTTTAATTTTCGCAATATAAATTATTTTAAATTTTATGTGTCAATTTTTATAATACGATTAAATTGCATTTTAACTTTTACTGACCAACCAAAAGTTTAATCTTTAACCTTTGTTTAATAATCATTTTTAAATTATTATTAAATAATTTAAAATTGATTAAATTATGAAAAAATGATTTAATGATTTAATGGTAATTTCACATTCACTGTATTATTGAAATTTCTATACCAAACGCAGTGTACTATAATTAAAATATAATTACTATTGAAATAATTAGAATAATCAACGCGGCTATTATTTTGCGCTCATCGCTATTGACACATTGGGCTTGCTCGGTCAGGATACTAAATAGTTCTTTCGAAAACTAGACACACGATTAATTTGAACCACCCGCAGCCTCAAGCGGCCAGGTTTTTCATAAAGCGCCAGTGGCAGTTCAACGAGGAAATGACGCGTGCATGCTTGAGGTAGCACACGATAATCACCTTCCTGTTTTTTAGATTGTATTTCAATTTGTAAATTTTATTTCGATATGATATTAAAATAAAGTAACCAGTCAACGTATAATGAAGTTATCAAGCTTCATTGTTTTTATATTAAAAAATATATAATAATAATTTGTGAGCTTTATTCACCAATTAATTATTCGCTAATTCCAAATTATTGCAAAAATTATTACAAAAAATAAAATATGTCTACTGCAAATTTATCAATCCAGATGTATTGATCTAATTGATTGTATTGATTGTATTCTAATTGTATTTATCCAGAATATTGATCTTAATTTTTTATGATCTAATTCTTGAAGTTGGCACTTTCAGATATGAGTTCTTCAGATGTTCAAAAGCACTCGGTTCACACGTTATTATTCCGATCTCTGAAACGCACACATGACTTTTTTCTGCACGATAAAGATCGTATGATTAAAGACGATGAAAAAGCGTAAGTATTTTAATTATTTTTAGTAATTCTAGTCTAGCTATATTCAATACATGCAATATTCTCGTATTCATGAATGCTTTGAAAGTAATATGAATGTATTAAAAACGTCTTTTAAGTAAATTGATGTTATAAAAATTCAAATTTATGAATCTACACATCTTCTATTTGCCACATTAAAACAACTTTCAACTTCTACAGATTGTTGATTCACAGTCTGCGATCGAGTTTTCAACAGAACGTTTTAGTAGCTTAGACAATTCATTGCATGATGGGTCATTTGTGAATGTTTGGATAGTCTGGCGCTTACAAATTGTTAAATTTCTCAAATATACTAACAAATAATATTTTTCTGATGCGGTATAAAGTACGAATATTTCAATGATAAAATATGAAACTGAGTCAAGCTATCCAAAGGTACGTTTACACAAAACATAGCCTTTATAATTAATATCCTTTTTATCATAGGTTTTTATATAAATAATATAAAAAGAGATTTTTTATATTTGAGATTTGGATTTTTATCTTTTTTTGCACCTAACAATTTTCGTTAAAATTGATATTAATAAATATTATTTATTAATACTTATTAAATATTATTATCAGTTATCCTTAATATTTAGATAAATAAACACAAATTTTAATATATTAATACCGAATATGAACCAAATCCTAGCAAATTCTCAATGATGTTCCATATAGAAAGCGATTATAATAAAACATCGCTGTTATATTAATCAAAATGACCAATTATATTAAATTATTATTAAATAATCTAAATATTAAATTGATTTTTAAAATAATTTATTGTAAAGTTATTTAATCAAATAATTATCAAGTTCTTTTAATCAAGTTCTTCGTGTTATTATCATCATTTTAATCGATCAGTTTAGAAATACATCGAGCTATTAGAGCAAAAGATGATTATGGCTCGGTTATGTCTGTGCTGCCGGAGCTAAAATCCGATTATTCAAGAAACCAAGAACTCGAGAAAGGAGTTAACGGTGAATTTATAATTCAATGTTTATTTTGTTATTTTTATGTTACTTTATGTTATTTCAAGAATATATACATTTATGTAAGTTTTATATATTTTTTATATGAAAATTTATATGAATTTTTATGAATTTATAATTCAAATTTAACAAAATAATAAAATCAATTAAATAGTTAAATTTTAATCAATTTGCAAATCCATTGAAAATAAATTTTAAACAAAATCACACTCATATTAGCATTGCAGTCAAAAATTATTTTAAAATAACGAAAAAATCGATCTTTTGAAATAATAATAATAAATTGTTAAATAGCCATTTATTTTAACTTTTTTATAGTGCAAAATCCTAAGAGCTTAACCCCTAGAAATGACGATGCTTCAAAATCTAATGCTAATTACAGGTGCTTTTAAAATTATTGTTTAATTTTGAATTTTTTAATATTTAGGCAATCACTTCAGTGCTTGCCATATAAGGATCAACAAAAGGTTATATAAGTGCATGTTACCGTTTTAATTATTTCACCCGTTACTTTACAGCAATCCAATTCGAACACTGCACTTACTCCACGAAAACCTATTAATCTTCCCCGACCGCAATGGCATCGGCCTTGGAAGCTTTATCGTGTAATTAGTGGTCATCTTGGATGGGTAAGATGTGTGGATGTTGAACCTGGTAATGAGTGGTTCATAACTGGAGCAGCTGATCGAATGATTAAGGTTTTTAAGCCAAAGTTTATTATTAATATCTTAATTATAAAATTAGATTTGGGACTTGGCAACTGGACATCTTAAGTTATCACTTACTGGTCACGTTAGCACTGTTCGTGGCGTTGCAATTAGCGAGAAACAACCGTATCTATTCAGTGCCGGAGAAGATAAACAAGTTAAATGTTGGGATCTCGAAATGAATAAGGTAATATGACAATAAAACAATCAATCTCGGTTTTATGAATGCAAACCGAGAATGCAACAATTTTTATGTTAGCAAAAATTATTTTCACATAATTACAGTTTAAGTATTTTTAAATATTTTTAATAATTCAATTAATTTAATTGGCGTAATTGGAATTTCTAATTGAAATTGGCGTAATTACGCCAATTACGTAAGAATTATTCTAAGTATAATTCTAAGAATTATTCTAATCTTAGAATTATTCTAATATAATTTTCTAAACGTAGCTATGTAATATAATGTAGCTATAATATAATTAATTACCGATCAAATAATCTTACAAATTACAATTACCTGAAACAGAAAATTTCCATTATGATCGATAGATCGCGTAAGTCTGTTTTTCGCGACTTAAATGCAAAAAAATCGTTCTCCGCATTTTGGAAATGTTGCAACCCAACGATCTCAAGTTTTGACCAACTATGCGAATCAGAATAGGTTAATAAGCTAAACCAGCTTAACAATGGGAAAATCGAAACCTTAAAAAGTTCCTTGCTTAGTCACTCTCAATATTGCAATGAATTTTATAATGTGGCGAATGCACTCGTTTCTATAGAAGATATTACTTCCACATTGCATCGACTTCTGAAGAAAGTGTCCTACGGTCCTGGACCGCCTTTATGGGCCTTAACAACGCTTATTGATACAATCTCGGTTTTATGAATGCAAACATGATTTTCACATAATTACAGTTTTAGTATTTTTAAATATTTTTAATAATTCAATTAATTTAATTGGCGTAATTGGAATTGGCGTAATTACGCCAATTACGTAAGAATTATTCTAAGTATAATTCTAAGAATTATTCTAAGGTCATTTTCTAATTATAACAGCAGCTAAGTTATGTCATTAATAATATTATAATTAATATTATTATAATATAATCAATATTAATATTATATTAATATTATTATATTAATATTATATAACTTAATTATATAATTAAGTTATAAATTAATTAACAATATTATTTGATAAAAATTGTAAAATTTACGTAATTGGAGATGACATTCCACATTCCTATATAAAGGCTAATCCGCTTCAGATAGTGATGCCTCTTTCGCTGTCTCCGCACAACTGCCCGGTCACACGGCACCATTTATTATTAATAAATTAATAATAAATTAGTAATTCAATTAATAGAGTAGTTAATTCAGTGAGTGCTTGCCAATTTACAAATTTGTAATTAGCGTTTACTATAAATTTAAAGAATTCGTATATTTTCAAAAAATTTGAAACAATCGTAAATAATTAAAAATGCTGATTTTTTATTGCGTGTTGACTATTTAGGTTGTACGACATTACCATGGTCATTTAAGTGCAGTACACGGTCTTGCACTTCATCCCACTCTTGATGTACTCGTAAGCTGTGGTCGAGATTGCGTTGCCAGAGTTAGTCAAACAAACATCATTTATGACTTCTAATTGTTTTATTTTATTAAAGCTGTGGGATATGAGGACGAAAGCTCAAATTCATTGCCTTAATGGACACACTAATACAGTTGCAGATGTCAGATGTCAAGCAACAGAGCCACAGGTATATTTATGTTTTAAAGTAAAATAAAAATTACAATTTTAATTTACTTTTAAATGATAGACACTTGAATATTTCGAAAAATTCCATATTAGCAATTAACACCTTCAATTAACTTTTTCTTTAACTGCCACAAAAAAAATTATTAGGCAGTCAATTGAACTCATTTTCCATCAATAATAAATGCATTCATTGCCCTTTGAAAATTTATTTGATGATAAAAATGTATTAAGCATTTGATTATTTAATATTATTAAATATTTAATAATAATTAAATATTTAATAAACATTAAATTTTTAATAATTGATATTAAAATTTTAATATTAATATTTAATTATTTATTATATAATTAAATATTAATATTTAATAACTAAAAATAACTATAATATTATTTATAGTTTTTAATGTTTTATTCAAAACAGTTGAAAAGAAATGTTGAAAATTCCAAGATGCATTCATTGCCCTTTGAAAATTTATTTGATGATAAAAATGTATTAAGCATTTGATTATTTAATATTATTAAATATTTAATAATAATTAAATATTTAATAAACATTAAATTTTTAATAATTGATATTAAAATTTTAATATTAATATTTAATTATTTATTATATAATTAAATATTAATATTTAATAACTAAAAATAACTATAATATTATTTATAGTTTTTAATGTTTTATTCAAAACAGTTGAAAAGAAATGTTGAAAATTCCAAGATGCATTCATTGCCCTTTGAAAATTTATTTGATGATAAAAATGTATTAAGCATTTGATTATTTAATATTATTAAATATTTAATAATAATTAAATATTTAATAAACATTAAATTTTTAATAATTGATATTAAAATTTTAATATTAATATTTAATTATTTATTATATAATTAAATATTAATATTTAATAACTAAAAATAACTATAATATTATTTATAGTTTTTAATGTTTTATTCAAAACAGTTGAAAAGAAATGTTGAAAATTCCAAGATGCATTCATTGCCCTTTGAAAATTTATTTGATGATAAAAATGTATTAAGCATTTGATTATTTAATATTATTAAATATTTAATAATAATTAAATATTTAATAAACATTAAATTTTTAATAATTGATATTAAAATTTTAATATTAATTATTTATTATATAATTAAATATTAATATTTAATTATTTATTATATAATTAAATATTAATATTTAATAACTAAAAATAACTATAATATTATTTATAGTTTTTAATGTTTTATTCAAAACAGTTGAAAAGAAATGTTGAAAATTCCAAGATGCATTCATTGCCCTTTGAAAATTTATTTGATGATAAAAATGTATTAAGCATTTGATTATTTAATATTATTAAATATTTAATAATAATTAAATATTTAATAAACATTAAATTTTTAATAATTGATATTAAAATTTTAATATTAATTATTTATTATATAATTAAATATTAATATTTAATAACTAAAAATAACTATAATATTATTTATAGTTTTTAATGTTTTATTCAAAACAGTTAAAAAGAAATGTTGAAAATTCCAAGATAAACCATTTTGAAGAGAATTTATGTTTGACTTTTCTAAATTAAGATTAAGAGACTAATGGAGAAATTTCTGAATTCAGTTTTAATTATTAGGTAATAACCGGAAGTCACGATTGCACTGTTCGTCTGTGGGATATTGTAGCAGGTAAAACCCGTTGTACACTCACACATCACAAAAAGAGCGTTCGATCAATTTGCCTTCACCCACATATGTATGTATTTTAAGTTTTATTGTCTATCTATCGTTTTGCGTTTAGTTTACAAATGGTTTCAGCATCACCGGATAATGTAAAACAATGGAATTTACCGAATGGGGAATTTATTCAGAACCTTTCAGGTCACAACGCTATAATAAACACTCTAGCTGTTAATGACGATGGTGTACTCGTATCTGGCGGTATGATTTATATTTTAATGCAACTGTATTCCAGTTGCTAATCAGATTATTAGGAGAATTAATCGGAGAATTAATTAATGTATATCATTCCAGTATAAAGAATTAAATGGAGAATTAAATGTGAAAATATTATGGCTTCTTTAAGAGAATTAATTGTAGTCGAATTATACGCGGCTGCTTTGAAATAAAATAAGGTCAAAGTTTCAGTAAACTGTTCGGTAGCAGTGTATCACGGTAACTTTATTAGCTTAAGCTTCCGCTGTATGACTACGGAATGGAAAGAATGCGGGTTATTCGCATCGGACCCAAGCATTGCCACTACACCAATTTGCTAGTTACGCACTTGCAATAGACCAGAAGGTCTATTGAAGCGACTTTAATTTGCGTGAGCAATTTGGAGCCGTACAGTTAACAAAAATTGACGTTGCGCCTTTCCACATGGGCATCTAATACATTTTGAAATTACAAAATGTATTACTAACTAGCTGGAATGCCATTTGAAGCATTCCAGCTAGTTAATTAATAATATTAAAATTAATAAAAAAGTATAACATTATATTGTTTAATATTTTAAGGTTTAATATTTAATATTAAATACAAATAAAGACGAACGGTAAAAACGAATACGTAAATTAATATAAATTTATACTAAATAGATTTATATTATATTTTTTTATGTTTTTAACATTATTATGTTTTTATTTTATGTCTTTCTTTTTTATTATCTACGATTATATATATATATATATATATATATATATATATATATATATATATATATATATATATATATATATATATATATATATATTCGATGGTTTACTTTTAGTCGATGGTTCCTACAATTGCGAACCATATATATCCAAAAAGAAACGGAATAACCATCGATGAAATACCATATGGTATTTCAAATATACTCCCAAATATAATCAGTTGAATAAAATGTGTAAATTGTAAGTTAAATTATCAATTTAACATGAAAAAATGATGTAGATATATAATAAAAACGGAAGAAACAACGATGAAACTTTACAAGATTTGCAGTGTGCTAGTAGAGATAACCATCTTTCAATTATCCGGATTATCATCAATCTTGTACGGATAACGCTGAATATACATGCTTTCTCTTATTAGACGGCTAGTTAGACTGACTTCATTTTCCAGACTTCTCTTTAATTTAATTTTAAATTATAATTAGTTTTAAGAAAGTTTAAGTATATCAAATTGACATTTTTACGAAACAGCAAAAGCGAAAGATACAACACTGTAAAACGAATCAACATATTTTGGTAGAATAAATCAGAATATCAGAATATTTCATTATAATTATTATATAATTATTATATTACATTAATTCAATATTGCGAAAGTCAATATATGCGTTAACCTTAATAATTGGTATATATCACGTTGTATATCAAGCATTTTAATGAATATTGTATTTGATATAATCTTTCTTTTTTATTATTTCGATTTTTCAAAGACGAAAGAATTATTTTAAAAGATTGACAATTTTTTCACTGTAGATGAACCAATATTGGAACTCCATCTGAGGAACCAATATTTCGACCTTAATTGTTCAATGCGGTTCAGCAGCAAATAGCATTGAAAGGAACTTCAATTATTCTTTTTCATTGATTTAATGCTATAATTTAAAAAGCTAGTATATTGAGAAAGTATGCAAATTTCAAGAATTTTCTTTAATCGTCTTGAAGAAGATTAATTCGATTAGCAATCGTTTTTGTTATCTACACAACATCAATCATATGCTGCTACGTGTTTCTACTAAACTACATATGTGCTGTGTTTAAATAATCATTTATATTTTATGAAAACGCAATAAAAAATAAATTTAATAAACTTTTAAATTTAACAAATTATCTTAAGAATTCTTGTCAGGATCCAATGGTGAAGAAACTTTGGTTTACTGTAAAATTATAATTTCGTTAAATTTTTTAATATATTTCTATCAAAGTATAAAGTATAAGTTTTATAGATTTTGAATTGTATGAATTTCGACAATCAGTACAATTCATATTTTAATTACTATGATGTTGTTGCTTAAATGTTTATAGGTGATAACGGCAGCACGTTCTTATGGGACTGGAAAACCGGGTACAATTTTCAAAAGATACAGACGAAACCGCAACCAGGTTCAATTGATCCAGAGATGGGAATCTTTGCTCTAGCATTCGACAAAACAGGAAGCCGACTTCTTTCATGTGAATCTGATAAAACTATCAAAATGTACAAAGAAGACATGGATGCGGTAAACTTTTGACGATTGTTAAATTAACGCTCATGTACTTTCGTTTAGTGCGAAGAAGACTATCCGATTGAATGGAAACCCGACATTTTCAAACGTAAAAGATTTTAATTCAGAAAATTATGTAAAAATTTTAAATATTTACCATCATTTGTTTCTTTTTTAATAAAATTATTAAAAATAAAAAATATTTTAATTAATAGGTTGTCGTTCGCTTGCCGTTTGACTGTTCGAGCTTTCACCTGGGGTTATTCCTAGACTGAATACTTGCAGTCTAGCAAGAACTAGACTGCAAGAGTAAGTTGTGATTTAAAGGTGGCATTGTGGAAAGTACGGGGCAATAGAATAAGTGGGAAATTAAAGGGGACGATTGCAAAATTTGCAGTGGCAGATACTCAAATGGTCATGACACGGAATAGTAGCCATTTATGTGAGCTCGAACAATCGTAGGTAGGTAGAATCATCTTCAATCTAATCATAGATTGAAGAGTTTTCGCGACTACGATTGTATTTGGGTCGACAAGGATGAATTTGTTGGTGTGCTGGAAATAGCCATTTTGGAATGGTAATGATTCTGGTAGACTACATAGGCTTCTATAATCAATAGAGAGTAGAGACACAGAGGTCAAGGCTGCTACAAAAGTGGTGAGGTTTTAGTGTAAGGCCTGAAATCTTTGTTAGAAAGCGCTATTTGCACGAATTGAGTTGTTGGAAGTTATGGAGGTCGATAGAACTAACTATATGAGAGGAAGGGCTTTAGTTATCATTGGCTCTATTATTTAAAAGAAATGAAGAGCTCAGTGTAGGGATAGTTTTGCAAGGTTTTTGTTAGCAAATGTGCTGGTGAGAATCTTACAGGGCTTTTGTTCGTAGTGAATACGAAAAGACTGTGAGGTGATGAGGTAGACGCCTAGATATAGGAATTTATGAATTCTATTGATTCGTTGTTTAATGTTAGTTTGTCATAACGGGCTAGACGACCACGGCGACGAAACTTGATGATTTTGGTCTTAAGTGTGTTAACTGTCAAATCGTTATGGTTACAATATATATGGAATTTATCGAGTAGGGACTTGATATGTTTGAAGAATCGGATAGTATTAATAGATCGTCGGCGGATAATAGTATTCGCAAAAAGAACAGAAAAATGGTAAAGCTCAGAAGATAACCCCTAAGCCTTATTTGTTTCTTTGTTTCTTTTTTCAATTGACATTTTCTTAATCTAAAAAACTACTATTCGCCAACGACCTATTAATACAACGATCCCGCCAACATATCAGTTCCTACAATACAAGTACCCTTTTGTACTGTGTGATTGGGGAGGAAATGGATAAACTGTCGAATACGCGCACTTCATTTGATGAAAGAAGCATATGAAAAATGTCGAGAATTAATGTATTGATATCCATTTGATACATTATTTGGCTTTATATACATATTTATATAAAATGCATATATACCTGCCATTTTCGTCAATGACTGATTTAATCAATTATCGAAGAAAATACAATATAAATATTATTTTGATTTAATATTATTTATATATTTCGATTGAAAATCAATTTCTTATCTATAGCGAGAGTGACCAAATCAGATTGTTGCAGATTCGTTCGACATGGCAAAACATGGAAAAAAACACAAATTTGGTGCAAAATTTCCATGTTTTTCTTTTGTGAACATGTGTCCTTCAAACAACGAATAAGTATTTTGTCTTATATATTTCAAATAGTATTTATTCCCCATTAGTTTCTTTCTGTTTATTCTGCTGACTGTTCATAAATAATCAATAATTTACAAGTGGATGTAAACAGGAGAGTGGCTGTAATATTTAATTATATAATCACTCAGCTATACATCACTCGACATTATATGTATCTAAATTCAAACAAAGCTAGCTTAACTGTAAACACAAGGGAACGGTTCAGCAATAGGAGAAACCAATCAAATCAGAAAACTTAATTATTTAGTTATTGTTGAATGCGTCTATTTATACGATATTTTATTGAATCGATATTTGTTAATATACTAAATATAATTTATACAAACACGTGCTTTACTGATATAATATAAAATATGGAATTAATTACGGATTCTAATTTAAAGGAAGTTACGCGGACAACCGTTTTAGATATTTGATTTATTTTTGTCATGATTCAGTAACAAATGCTACTGATCAATAAATGTAATAAATGATTAAAAACTAAATAAAATAAAAAAATTAATTATTTAAAAATAATTAATTTTTAATGTTAAAAGAAAATAAAAAAATAAATAATCTTATATTATGAATATAATATAAGATTATATTATTATATTAAGATTATTAATATATCATTGTATATTATTAATATACATTATTAATATTTATAATAACATATTATTATATTGTATAATATATTAATAATATATTATTAATATATTATTATATAAGATTATATTATATTATAATATTATGAATACTTATATTATAGACTTATATGTATATTATGAATATTTTAAAGGTGGAAGTTCATTTTTTATTAAAATTAGAATACATTATTATCATGGTAAGTATTTCCGATCCAAACGTGCATGCATGCGACAATTTGAAACAATTAAAAGACAAATTAAAGATTACGTTGGAAAAAGATCCAAGATATTTAAAGGATATTTTTTGTTGCTATAAATTCTTTAGAGCGGTAAAAGCTGAACAATTTGATATATATACCAAAATCTAAATGCGTTTATTGATGAATTTTTCTTAAATCCTTTCTCATCGGATTTATTGAGTCTAGACAAGGATTCGTTAATTTGGAGTCTTAACAAATATAAACAGATTTATTTATAATAATAGTGTGTGATAAACATAATTTCACTATAAAATACTATAAATACATTCTTATAAACTTCAAGCCACTAATGTAGAGTATGTACATCCATCATCGTCTTCTGTTGGTTCCCTTGATTTGCCACATGTTACAACGAAGAATCTTGTATTTATGGGGATATTAAATCGATTTGGTTCCTGTAATAACAGAATTTGCTGAATTTAGAAACAGAAAAAGCTTAAAATTACTTTGATTTACGTAATTATGAGCTATCGAAATAAAATATCAAATATATTTCGGTTGTCACACAGACAACCGAAATGACCAGTGGATAGTTTCGGTTGCTTATTTGTAAACGTCAGTCTTGTTTATTTGTAAACGTCAGTCTTGTTTATTTGTAAACGGATATAAGTGCTGCAAAATTATTTTCTATTATTGCCGTATTTCGTAAGAAATCCTGAACCGTTGTTTACTCAGCACACCCGTGCATTGCACACTACCATTATCAAAGGTCCGTTGTTATTAAGCATATTTAATGCAAACTGCAAGATATATATATTCCGAATCCTTTCAAGGATTAAGGAAAGATCATCCGATCCTTTCAACTATCGGATTAGTCAAATTTCGGAAGGGGGAGAGTTGGTAGTCAGCCTTTTGATAAGCTCGAGGCTACTAATGTAGCAAAAATCGAACGAAACGAAAACAACTGTGGCAATGGTGCCATTAGTGTTTAGGGTGTATGGAATTGGAAGTCAAAGAAAGAATTCTGTAGCACTGGTTTTCAATTCGAAAGTCATCTTGTGTGACCTTGCAATTACATTGAATACATTACTAATTCGATTCGGAATCTTGACCGTTTTTTCATTCCACACAGCCTGACTTAACTTTAATATACCGAATCCAGTTCTAAATTCAACGAGTGAAGCAAACAGTCAGAAACAACCTCTGCTGATTAGATAAGGATGATCTGCACAGCAAATGTTCTGGTTTGTGTGTGAAAGCCTCAGATGTTTAAGAAACGTGTCGGAAATGTCACAATTTCGACGCTGGAGCACTGTCGAAATTATGTACTACATAATTTCAATGCTAAAGTGGTCGTTTAGAAGTGACAAGAAGCATGCAGTTCGTTTATTGAAGCCGTTTCAATCATCAACTACATTAAATACATTACAAATTCCATAATAAGAATTATTATGAGATTACTAATAAGAATTTCATTACGAATTTCGTAATTATTCAGCTAATCCAGTAATTAGGGTATAATTACTTGTTACTATAATTCATTTTTAACAAGTTAATTCAAAATTTAAGAATTAACTTAACAGTAACGTAACGCGTTTTTAAATTGACAAGACATTTATTACTGAAAGGTATGTTATATCAAATGATATTACATAAATTCAATAAATTACGATTTATTTCTTTTATTAACGGTCATTTGAATAATACTTTGCGATTTTAATGATAAATATTTTTTGATAAAAAATATTTAATTAATTAAATAAATTAAATTAATTAAAGAAAATTAAAACTTGTATGTTTATATCTTGTATGAATAAATGTAAAAATAATACATTGTAAGACAAAGATATTTCAGACCAGGTATGATCCACCAGAGATATGCCACATTTTCCTCACAAAACAATTACCTCAATAAGATGAAGTCGGGTAAAGTCAACGGACCCGATGATGTAACGGCGGACTTTTGGTAAATCAACCCAGATGAGTGGACACCATGGCTAAAGAAGCTTTTCCAGAAGATTGTTGACGCAAAAGAGGTGACAGAAGACTGGAGTCGAAGCACAACTATCCCAATCTGGAAGCAGAAAGGAATCCCAGCAGATTGCCAAAACTACCGGCCAATCCGTCTCAGTCACACCATGAGGATTTTAGAGAGAGTGCTCGACATGAAAATACATGACACGATCAAACTAATTGTCAACCAGGCAGTCTTTGCGCGGAACTGTGGAGCCATCGATGCAATACACTCATCCGGACTACTTGAAAAGCACAATGAGAAGAAGCAGATCCTCCATGTAGCTTTTCTGGACCTTGAGACGGCGTTCGACAGAGTCCTTCATGAGCTCTTATGGTACGCCCTGAGATGCGGAGAAGTATCGGAGGAATTGATCGAATGGATGAAGATGCTGGACAAAGGAACTACGAGCAGTGTGCTAACAGCAGCGGGAAAATCCAGAGAATTCCCAGTCTCAGTCGGTGTGCACCAAGGATCTGCACTCTTCCCCATTACTATTCATCATAGTTATGGACGTGATTACGAAATACCTGCAAAGACAAGCACCATGGAACATCCTGTATGCCGACGATGTTACGCTGGTATCTAAAGACAAACATGACCTCGAGCAGCAAGTGCAGCAATGGAACGATCGCCTAGCACAGTTTGGGTTGAAACTGAACACATCCAAAACGGAGTATATGACAACGAATCAGAATAAAGATTTAAGCATATCAGTCAATGGCGTGCCTCTGCCAAAGACAAATACGTCCAAATATCTGGGATCAGTCATCTCCAGCACAGGAGGAGTAGCGAAAGACGTCACTCACATCAAAGTTAGCTGGACAAAATGGAGAGCAGCCACTGGAGTCTTGTACGACAAACGCATGTCAGACAGACTCATATCGAAGTTATACAGAAGCGTGATACGGCATGTAGCAATGTACGGTGCTGAGTGTTGGACAATGACAGCAGAAGCAGAACGTAAACTTGGATGTATGGAAACGAAAATGCTCAAGTGGATCGCTGGAAATACTCGCAGAGACAATATTCCTAACGTAGACATCCGCAAGCGATTTGGAGTAGCACCCATAGCAGACAAACTGAGAGGATCAAGGCTGAGATTGTATGGACATGTACTGAGGGCAGACGTGAACACACTGTCGCATGCACTACTTCAAATCAAGGTCGACAAAAAGAGATGTAGAGGAAAACCACCGAAAATATGGATGGATACCCAACTGAATGATATGAAAATGGTCTGACTCACGCCCGAAGACGCAGCGGATAGGGCATTTTGGCACCAGCGAACTTGGCAAGCGAACCCGGACAAACGGGATAAACGCTACGATGAAGAAAACAATTACCTCAATATTTGTACTATTATTAATGTTTTTTTAACCCCCTATACTCCCTTGTACTTCATTTACCCAATTAAACTCAATCTTAACCTTAAATTTGATCCATTTAATTAAATTTACCCTCTTTAACAACATTTAGCTTATGATTTCATTTGTTTGAACTTTCTAGCTTTAAGAAAGTCTAAAGTCTAAAATAATTGATGATAATCGATGCTTCGATTATCAAACTTTTGATTGTGAAACCAATTGAATATTAATTCGATTGCAAAATCTTTTGCTCTTACAATGAACACGATATGGATTTTTCTAAATGACGGTGTAAAAATAAATTGACTGTAAAACTAGCTCAGCTAACCGAGATACTCGATTAATTATACTCGATTCAACAGCTAAATTATTGCACATATTTTGTGCAATAGGGTTGCGTATATATACAACGATTCATTATATATAATGAATAGTTGCTAGGTCACACGAGGTGACTTTCGCATTAAAAACCAGCTACAGAATCCTTCCTTCATGATATCCAATTCCATACACCCTGACTACTAACGGCGCCATTGCCACAACCGTTTTCGTTTCGCCCGCTTTTTGCCACATGTTGGTAGCCCCGGGCTCGTCAGAAGGCTGACTACCAACTCTTCGCCTTTTGAAATTTGACTTATCCGAGATTCGAGCTGTCGCTCTCCGTACTTGGATTGCGCTCTTGACTGCTAGGCTACGAATCGAGGATTACCAGATTTCATCAAAGGATCACCAGTCCCGATTCCAATCGATCTTCATGATCTCATACGATAAAATCTATAATAAGCATGCCAGAGAAGCATCTCGGACAATGCAGTTTCTGGATATCATGATGGAAGGTTTCATATACTGTGTGAAATCTGGTAATCCTGGATTCGTAGCCTAGCAGTCAAGAGCGCAAGCCAAGTACGGAGAGCGACAGCTCGAATCTCGGATAAGTCAAATTTCAAAAGGCGAAGTGTTGGTAGTCAGCCTTCTGACGAGCCAGGGGCTACCAACATGTGGCAAAAAGCGGGCGAAACGAAAACGGTTGTGGCAATGACGCCGTTAGTAGTCAGGGTCTATGGAATTGGATATCATGAAGGAAGGATTCTGTAGCTGGTTTTCAATGCGAAAGTCACCTCGTGTGACCTAGCAACTATTTATTACATAAATAAGAATCGATCAAAGGATTACCAGTCCCGATTCCAATCGATCTTCATGATCTCATACGATTATATATATATATATATATATATATATATATATATATTATTTTATTTAATAATTTTGGAATATCAAACCTTTTTGATAGAACAACATTGTATTCTGATAACATAACCAAAAGTAAATCCATCTTGCAGTTGTTCATCAGCTTAAAGCAAAACAGACATAAACAAACTGAATCAAATACAACACTATCTTACTTATATCCAAGTCGTTGTAACATTTTTTGTTTAGAAAATATTTAGTTTTGGTATTTGTAATAATTTGTAAATTAAAACTAGGACCCAATTTAATGCAAACAAGATCACCAGCTCGAATGCTAAATGCAAAAGTTGAACGATATCAAATGCGATTTATAAAATAAAGGAAATGTAAATAATGAAATTATAGAGGCATCTAAAAGTTATAAAATTGTAGCTTTTTTACTAACATTCAATAAATGTGAAATCAACAGACTAATACCTTTTCAATTAAAATACCTTTTTAATTTCACCGGTAAGTTTGGCAATTACCGAAACATTTTGCATTGGAAATGTAAATAATAAAATTACAGATTTAATAAAATTGCTGTTTTTTTTTCTAATAACATTCAATAAATGTAATGGAAGCAGACTGTAATACCTTCTTAATTTCACCGGTAAATTTGACGGCAATTACGAAAACATGTTGTCACGAATTTTCTTTTGCTATTTTTAAACGTCGTTTGTCACAGAAATATCTTAGTTTTACAAATTATTATTATTTCTTCTAATAATGGATTAAGAAACTATATAATTTTAAGATTTTGAAGACACCATAATATTTTAAGAAATTTGTTTAAATTCTTAAATACATGTGCATGTATAACCATAAAAATGTGAAGTTTCGAAAATGCATTGTTTGTATAGTCTTTAAAATATCGAGATGAATATTAAGCTATTGCTATTTAAGATTTAATTAAATATAATAATATATTATATTTATAATTCGGTTTTATAAAATCGAAGTTTTTTCTTTATATTCCTAATTTCGTAAATTTCGATCGTTAATTTCTGAAGATTCATAATTTATTGAAAGATGACGGTTCCATAAAATCAAACTGTGAATTTGGGTTATTATTGTTTTAATGAAATACCTTTTTCAAAATCATTGAAATCTTAAAGCTTTACTTTTACAATTATGAAACACCATATATGGAGTTTTAGATATTTATTATCTATTCAAGGTTCTACTATTTAAATTTAAGAAATTAGAATAAATTAAAATTAAAATAAATTTATTATCAAAAACGGTGTAACTTCGTATATTTTAATGATCGCATAAAGTTTGTTGGTTGAAATAAACTAATATTACATTTTAAGTACATAGTGTCTTAAAAAAGTACACAGTTGTCTTTTAAAACAACTGCTTCGATGACGGTTCCTTAAAATCAAGTTGTGAATTTGGGTTATTATTGCTTTAATGAAACATCCTGTTTAAAGAAATTTGATGAAATAAATTAATATTACATTTTAAGTACATATTGTCTTAGCAAACAACTGCTAATTATACAATTAGCAGTCAAAAAATTAATCCTTAAATAATTTTTGCATAGATCAAAAAATTAAACTTTTCGATCTTCAAAGCGAAGCAAAATGTCAATGTTCAAGGTTTAAGCTTTTTGATCATAATTTTAATAATTTTCAGACAAACTCTTAATGTTTGTTTTAAATAAGCATTAAAATTTACCAGATATTATATCAATCCATTTACTAAAGTTATATCATTTACAAATCAAATAACAGAGTCTACGTATTTTAAACTATATATAACGCTTCAATTTAGTAATTCAAAAATTCCTTTTAAAATTTAAACTAACCATGAATACATTGGTAACGTTGTTTGACGATACGATAATGATTGATTCACCATAGATTTCTAAAGAATTATATTCTTTACTTAAATAAATCTATGCAAATAATAAAATAAATTTATTATTAAACAAATTTAAAATTTACAACATTCGACAACATGTACATTTACTTCCATGCAAGACTAAAGCCGTTATGACTACGAGACAACGCATTTCATGACTATCCAAGGTGTGTAATGTCGTCGTATATATATTATATATTATAATATGTATTATATTTACATACAGAGCAGACTTCCTTACTTCCTTTGAAATAACAGCCGCAATAACATTCGAAATAACGTCAATACCAGTAATTCGAAAGATTGCTGATATTACACCATACGTGATCCAACTGTGCTATGCTGATGACGCAAACTTCATAGAACTCCTACTAGCAATAGTATGGTCTGGATATTTTTGAACAGAGCCGTACCTCATTACAGATATGTTGTCAATCCTGATTTAATTGATGCTTGATCAAGCAGCATGTGTAATTTCGCTGTCGCCCGATGGATTTAGGGATGCGGTATCAGCTAAGTACTGTTGGGAAATACTAAATGTTCGTGATGAACGGTTTATATGTGACACACGTACAAGACATCCACATTAACTTCCTTGCAAGATTAAATCCGTTATGATTACGAGACACGCATTTCGTGACTATATATTTGTTAGACTATCCAAGGTGTGTAATGTTGTCGATTTGTATGCCAAAAAACGAAGTCTAGGCCCATGAAGAGGCTAGGCCCATGCTACCACGTTAGCAAATTCTAGGAGATGCCTATTTAATATATCACAAGGCAGCCGAAACAACTGATGGTAGTTTACCCTACTGATGAGTGCTGCCGGCTACCATTAGATCGTCTAGGAGTGATAAGGAAGTCTGATCTACTTGTAATCGAACACCGGTTTTTGGCAACATCTACAATTATGAAACTGAAGCTTATTAGCTCCCGGAGAACAGTTTAACACAATCGGATTTAAAACTATTATAATTTAAAACTAATCTGATATAAAATTATAAAAACGTATCCTTCAACGGATCCTGTGAGAAAGTAAGCAATGACAGCAAGTAAAATTCCTGCTGAATAAAATTAGGATGATCCGGAAAGCACACGGTTAGTTTAAAGAGGCTAGGCCCATGCTACCACGTAAGCAAATTCTCGGAGATGCCTATTATATATATCACAAGGCAGCCGAAACGACTGATGGTAGTTTACTCTACTTGAACAAAGGCGGAACAATAAGAAGAACATAATATTAATATAATATTTAATTATATATTTATTAATATTAATTTTTACCATTTAAAATTAAAAATAAATGTAAAAATAAAATTGACACATGATGAACAGGTAATGGACATGAAGCCGCTCGTGTTTTATTCGTATTTATGTTAATACAATATGTTATATTAAATAAATATAGTATTTTATATTACATTTATATTAAATGTATTTCTAGCTAATCTACAAAAATATGTTTTCTTGATGAACAGGTAACCGAACACAACAACCGTTTCTCTTAAAGAATTAAAAAATTCTCTTATATTCTGGAACCTAATATGTGCTATAATATGAAATAATATTAAATATTTAAAATATTAAAAATTTACAATATAACATATTTAGGTCATTAAAATATTGACGAATCAGGCAAATTAAACTTTTTATAAAAAGGCAAATTTTTACAAAAATTTATAAGGCGTAGGCCCACCGATTAAAAGAACCTAGGTTCGAATCTGAAAGTGCAAATGGGTTTCTACGTACACATCGTTCTGGTGAGTCCGGGTGTCCCATTGCACAGCAGTAGCGGACTAAACAATATAAATATGTCAGGCCAAATTCTGGTATGTTGTGAGCCAAGGTTTATGGATTTAATAGTAATGAAGGAATGATACCGTAGCTCGTTTCTGCTGCGAAATCACCTAGTGTGATTTAGCAAAATTGATAAAATAAATGAAAAAATCCATTGAAGGATTATTATCACTGATTCTATGTTCTCCTGATCATTGAATTAAACGTATAGAATTATTATTGTGATATAAAAATATATTGAAATATATAATTAATATAATTATTATATTATTGTATTATTATAACATAATATTTTTATATATAATATATAAATATATTGTGATATATATACTAATATCCCGGAATGAAGCATAAAACTGATGCAGCTGATGATCGAAGTTTAGTTTCAGCAGCAAATATGGATTAACAATCGTGGCAAGCTTTGGCTCCTGGATTAATTTTAAATAAAATTAAATAAACAAAAGATAAAATTACCGAAAAAACTTCTTCGGATATACAAATTTTAGAAATGATTTCGTTTAGTATATCAAGCTCAGTTGTTTCAGTGGTCGCATCCGAACTTGTTGATTTCGATATATCAGAACATTGTTCAATACTGCTTAAATTCTTCAAGCTATCGGCATTGTAATGCATGAGCTCATTATCAAATTCGATTTCTAAGGTGCATTCGTCCTGTATATAAATATAAAATTTTAAAAATCATCCTAAATATCGAATTTAATAACTTAAATTACCTATTAATTTTTAAGATGAACTTAAAATGAATTTAGACCCGGTTCAAATTTTAATAAACCGAATTTTAATTCGGTTTATTAAATTTAAATCCGGTAATAGGTTTAAAAATTTATTAAAAACGAATTTAATAGTTCAAAATATAACTTGACTATCATATTCAATTTCTGCATTAGTCCTAAAAACCAAAAGTTATAAAATTATGATCGAAAATATAAAATTATAATAATCGAATTTACTTATTTAAATTACAGATTACTTATTTAAGATTACATTAAATTTATTCAGGTTTAAATTTAAATATGGCTGGGAATATATAAAATTATTAAAAACGATTTAAATAATTTATAATATAACTATAATATAACAAAAATACAAAATATTTAAAATAACCACATCCTGATGTGTTACTTATTTAAATAATTAGTAAGCTATTAATTACAAGCTATACGCTCAGTTTCAATTAAAAGGTTAAACAGCGCAGTGTTTTAACATAGTCAGTTTAATTTTGAAATCAAATTCCAAGTCTGGTTAAGAATTTTTAATTCTTAAAAATTTAATAAATTGAAAGTTTCAGTAAATTTTGTAGACGTAATTTCAGAGCTAAAAGTTACTGATTGTCAAAATGTTCGAAATTAATTTAACAAATAATTCCTTGTCCGCCCTCCTCCGATTAATTATTTAATAGGAGGATATTATTTAATATTAAATAATTTAATATTAATTATTTAATGTATGTGCCAAATGCCTACCATTTGTGAATTTTCTTCAATATTGTTGACTAAGTTCGATAGAAAATGATCGCCAAACTTGGTCGTAAAACTTTCACGATATTGGCGTTCATTGCTAAGAAAATTTTCAAAAATCGGTAAGAACTTTAGTCTGATCTAAAAAAAACAAATCAATAAAACTCAAATATCAAATACTCATACATTCGAATACGCGTCTACGAAATTTTTCCTTCTTGTTAGTTCCTGGAGAATTTCCGGGTATACAACAGGCACCGTATCTATCTGCTTTATCAAATCAATACGATTAATTAGGCTTGTCATATAGGCAGTGTAAAATCGGGCTTTACCATCTAGAAGGCCAATCTCGTTTTCTACTTTAACTAACCAGCTAAACGAACAAAATGTACAAAAAGTTGCTATATTTACTACAGTTGCTTGCATTAATTTTTTTACTTAAAAAATATTAATACAAGACTATTATTTTTATTTGTGTTTTACTTTCTTTATTTTATTTAATAAAGAAATAATTTTAACAATAAATTAAGAAATAATTTGAATAATTTTATCATTATATATACAACTGAGACCGTTGTCCATTAGAACGATTACAGTATAATACAGTATAAATACATTATATTTATATATATCGCCTAAAATAATTAAAAATTAAATTTAGATTAAAATTAGATTTCGGCAAAATTAAATTAAAAATTAGATTTAAAAATCAAATTAAAATTAAAATTAGATTTCGGCAACAATCAATCGTTTATGCGACAAAGTCAACTAAACGACTTTGTATAAATTTGCTGCATAAATTTGTATTAAGAAACATTAAGAAATTAAAAACATTATCACCAACATTAAGAAATATTGCATTTTAATTGTTTTTCAATTAAATCCATAGAATATCAAAATATTGTTTAAAAAATATATTTTAGTTGAATTGTTTAAAAAATTAACTTCAGGGCGACGATCATTGCAGTTTTGGTATTAACTGATTTTAGTTAAGTTCAACATGATTCTCAACAAATTTGAACGCATTTATTCTCAACGCATTTCATATAAAAATATGAAATGCAAGTTAAAAAACTTGCATTTCAACTTGTAACAACTTGAAACAACTTGCATTTCATATATGTACATATACATATATATTTTAAATATATGCATATATCATTGCAGTTTTAAATGTTTTTTTATTAAATAAAAAATATTATATTATCTTTTAATAAGTTGGGCCAAAAAATAGGGTACGAAACCTGTTAATATAGCAGATCATCCTAACGCCCTATAATCCTTATTCTTATGCATCGTATGTTATAAAACTTGATTTTTGTTTGAAAGTTTTACAAATTATATCGTTATATAAATATAAAGTGCATAAAATCTTATATAATCATTTATTATTTATCTTTATTCGTTTATTTATAGTAAAATAATACATAGACTCAGTTAGCTGATCTGATCTGTTTTACCACTTATTTTAACATCTAAATTTTTAATAAAATTATTGTTTAACAAATACAATATAATTTATTGCAAATAAAATATAATTTAAAAAGGTTATTCGTTTTTATTCTCACTGTCACAATCTACTCTTATTATAACATTAATATTATGTTAATAATTTTATTAAATATTTTATTCAATATTTAATTTAGTAAATTAAATATATAAATATTTAATTTTAATTCAATATTATTAAATAGTATATAATTAATTTTAATTATTATTGATAAACTGTTTTTGTATACATTTGAATTACCTACCGCAATCTACTGTGAATATTTTTGATAAGTTCTTGTTTCGAAAAGCAAATTCTGTTCCATAAGCTTAGTGACTCATGCAGCATGTCAACTATATTTCCAAACGCGGGCTGGTGAACTTGGCACACATCCGACAAAAGGCGTTTATCACGACTGAGTTTAGGATCTGATTTTATTTTCTTCAATGATGAACTTACGGCCTAAGCAGAGTAAACTAGAAAATATTCAGATGATAACAAAAAAATTCATTTGAGCTACAAATGGGAGTGAATTTAGCATTAAACGTATTTCAGGAGCATTACCGTTAATCCTTTTAAACCTTATTTTCATCCATGAAAAATATAGTTGATTACTCTGGAATCAATATTTTAAATTAAGATTCAATTTATAATTGAATCTTAAGTCGATTATATTTATTTTCTCAAGTCGAACAAAAATCGAACGGTCTTTTAAAATGAATTTGAAAATCAAATTTTACAATGAATTTTCAATGGTAGTTGAAATAATAAATATGATAATAAATAATAAATATGTAAATTATTTTTGTTAGATATTCAAAAACAATTAATTAATTAAATAATTTCGAATCTGATGAATTGATAAAAAGTTTGTGTCACCAAATATTGTCGAGACCGCTTCAATCACATTAAACTGAACCTCACAGAAAAATCGCGAACAAAGTAACAGTAATTAATTTACTTGACTTGAAATCGTTAAATGTTTTTAATGTTTCTTGATAATTATAATTCTAAAATATTTAAAAAATATTTTAAATTTCATTTATTAAAAATAAAATTTAATTTCCACTTAAAGCTATGCATCAGATTGAAATTAATAAATTAAAATAAATCTAAATTAATCGATGATTTCTTCATCTAAAAAATGAATTTAAACTCTTTTGTTTATTAAATGGGATATAAAAACTAGGTGAATAATCAAGTACCATTAAATGTGAAGCTGAATTGTAGGCAAGTGCCTTGGTTTCGTCACATATAAGCTGTAATTCCCTAAAGCGTTCCTCGATACCAATCAAGATTTTATTATCACCACCACTTTCAATCAATTCAAAAAGCAAATCGGATTCTTTAACTATGACCTTCACCATAGATAGATCTGTCTAAATAAAGAACAAATGTTTTATCTGCCCATTAAAAAATATTTAATTACCTTTGAGAGAGTTTCTTGTGATTGTTGTATAAAAGTGTATAGATCACATCCGTCAGATATAGTCTTTATCTAAATCAAATCAAAAAATAACAACAATTAAAATCTAAATAAAATTTTTAAATTTTGATTTAATTTTGAGCACCAGCTACGAACGTTTCAGTATAAATGCTTTGAAAGTTGAAAACAATATTATTTGAGTATTTGGCCCAACTCATGTTACTAGTTAAAACAGTCCGTATGTAAATAATAACTTGTCAGTAGAATATTATTTTTTATAAATAAAAAATAATGCTAAATAAAAATTAAATAATTAAATAATAAATAATTAAGTAATAATAAATAATTATACGAAATAATTTATTATATAAGATATAATATAATTTACATTTGTAAAGTTAAATTTAAAATTTAGAGGGTCAATTTTTGAATTAACTAATAAATAGCAGACGATGTATCAGAAATTAAAAATATAAATTAAAAATAATGCTAAATAAAAATTAAATAATTATATAATAAATATTATAAATAAATGTTTATAAAAGGTTCGTTCTTGATAACATGTAGAGTTATATATTACGACTATAATATATTCACTATATTCAATATTCGCTGTATCGTGTTGAATTTGTTGTCTGTTGACGTTCTTAGAACTTATTTTTTTAATTAATTGCCCTTCTGTATAAAGTTCAGATATACTTCAGATCAGCTAAGTCTACATATTTCATATTATTTATAAATTAAAAATAATGCTAAATAAAATTTAAGTAATTAAATAATAAATAATTAAATAATAAGATATAATTATAAATAATAAATGACTTTTATATAGTATTTTATATAATTTATATCAAGTTAAAATTAAATAATAATATTTTGTTAATTAATGTATTTTACGATTTTCTGTTTGATTGTATTTTTATAGTACCCTAGTTTAAAATATATATCTATCAAATTATTTAAATTATTTTGAAGATAGATAATACCTTTACATATTATGGTTACATTATTATAATTATATAAGATTTTATGCATTTTATATTAATATCAAAATTTAAGTAATTAAATAATAAATATTATAAATAAATTTTTTTAAAGGTTCCTTCAACATAAAGTAATAATACAAATTTTGACATCAACAACGGTTTGGTGCTATTCAATAAATATTTATTTATTCAATAAATATTAATTTATTCAATAAATATTTAATATTTAATTAAGCATTTATTTTAATTAAATATAATTTTCATAAAATTAATGGAAAGTAACAATAACACAAATATTTAAGTAAACATTGGTGCATATTCAATAAATATTTAATTAAACATTTATTTTAACACAAATAATAATTGTTTACAATAAAGTATTGTAAACAATTATTGCTTTTTACTAAAATTAAATGGTCGTTTTAAATTGTATAAATTGTTACGAGAATCTGTGATTTACAACACGAGTCTGCTTTTAAAATAGAGAATACATTTATAATCATCAATGTATTCAGTCAAAAATAATCTAAGAATTTCGACAACAATCAGTCGAAAAATTCCTTTTATTTGATTTATAATCAAATAAAAAGAACTTACTTGGCATTTATTTAATTTATTTAACTAAACAAATACAATTATAAACTGATATTTTTGAATTTAAACTACTAAAGCTAAATAAATAGCCAGTATTTGCAAAAGCATAAATTTTATGTGGATCAAAATTTAAATTAGTAAAAATTTGATTTTTATAAATTTTAAAAAGTATACAGCATGAATATATCGGAGAAATGTTAAATTGTTTATGCAACATACATGATTGTCAATCCATTTGAACAAATTTTCAAATTCGAGTGTGTGCAGATCAGTAAATGAGTAATCATTAAGTTTAGAAATATTTTGAAATAATCTAAATATAGCAATTTTTTAAAATTAAATATCGATTTTTCACTTACTCTTCGCCAAATATAAAGGATTGATCTTTATTACAATAATCTGAATAGACCCTGTTTAATCTATCCATGATGTTCCGGAAACAACTAGATAAGCATAAATAGGTTAGCAATCTTAATTTTTTAAATACTTGAAAATTAAAAAAATAGCTTTTTTAATTTTATTTAAAAATTAAAAATAAAAAACTTTATTAATTTTGGCAATTTATAATATTTTCGGAATATGATGAGCATCGGAGTATATGGCGCATCAGAATATAATGCGCATCAGAACAAAAGGCGCATGTATCAATTTACTAAACAATTTGCTCAAGTGCAAGGCGCACAGTTAAACGCAAATTTTACGTCTAGATATATAAATTTAAATTTTTTTCCTAGACTAATAAATTAATAAATTAACAAATAAATAATAATATTATTGTTATGAATGTTCATTAGAACATTATTAGCATAATATTAAATATAATATAGTATTTTTTAAAATAAATACTAATATTAATAAATTAATATTAATTAATATTAATAAATTAATATTAATTAATATTAAATTAATTAATATTAATAAAATTAATATTCATTGAAACTGTGTAGGTTAAGATTTTTATCCAAGAAAACTGTTTAGATTTCTATAATAAATTATCTTACGCTCGTTTACGTACTCTATTTTTCAGTACTCTATTTTTTCAGTACTCTATTAATCAGTACTCTATTTTTTTAAATAGAGTACTGATTTGCACAGATACCAACTGTGCAAATCGGTATTCAATTGTAATGTTTAAAATTTTAAACATTTTTCATAAAACCAATAAATTTTGCTCATTTGATCAACACAGAATTTGCAGAATAAAATTAATTTTCAACATCTAGACGTTACAATGATAAGTCGTTCAATGTACCACATTTGATATCGAATGTATTACATTCGATATCAATTTTAGACTTATTGAATGAGTTCTAAAAAATGTCTTCTAATATTTTTATATTTAATGTCTTTAAGCTTCTTCTACTGTATCCAACTGGATACCAAACAATGGCGAATACACAACGTCATCTTTAATATCTTTTGTGTTGAAATACCAAAACCTATTTTGAACACTTCTCGTACTTTAAGATTCGAATTTTAGGTTATTTTCGTAGTAGATCTACGCATTACCTACTAGTAAGTACATGAAACTTTTAATGTAATGAATTTCTAAAACCGCATTTCCCCATATGCATTCGAATCAGTATTTCTTATATTTATAAACAGAAATATGACCTTCAAGCAGTTCATACCAGTAACGTAGCAATAACATTGCTAGTAACATATCAGTTCTTCATGATGACCGCTAATCCTTATTCGAATATATCGTATATTATTTATTAGTCAATTCATAGAAATGATTTTTATTTTAAGTTTTAATAATTTTTAAAATACAGTACTATATTTAAATTAATTAGAAATTCTGATTTTTTATTGTAGTCTTCAATACTGAGGCATTTTCATCCTTCAAAAAAATTAGTAACCGATTGATCGCTTAGACACCCGATTATACAAGCGCATTGCCTCACTGCACTGCTACGCTTAATCACTGTCTGAAGAAAGTCGTTGATCGAATTTTACCTGTGGTCCTGGATATCATCTTTCCGATCTCTTCGATAAAATACGAAGTTTTCTTGCCCAAAACACCCATAGACTCAACAGCTACTGGAACGAATGTATATATCCTATAATCGATCTCGTTGTACTTTTCCTTCTTGCATTATGCAAAAGCGGCTACCTTACCGTTTGAAATGACTGCTTTATCATAGTAACTCGCCGCTAAAGGCGAGGATCTTAGTTATTAAGATCCTATTTCCTACAGCGCATAAGTGCTGAAATTCAGCGGGGGAATTCAGCATGCGTCATGGAGAGTCTTATGCAATCTTGATTCCGAAGCCCAATGATCCCCTACTTTTTATTAAACGTTATCTAAGTAATAATTTGGGGCCCATTTGCGGGCAACCCATTCAATTGTATCTCCAATATTGTAAGTTTCAAAGAATTAATTTTTAATTAAAAAAAATTACATAATTTAATTTAACTCCAGTGATTTTCAAAATCACTAGAATGCACTTTTTAATTCAAATACGTGACAGACATAAATCAAAATCATCGAATGTTTTGGAATTTTGTGTAAACACTGTATATTCGCTGAATTTGTTGCACAGTATTCTAATTGGTAAGTGCGTATAACATTTCTTTCCAACTTGGAGTCAATTCAACTGTTATAGTTCAATATTAATTATAGGATGTATGATAAATGTCATTAATATTAGAATGTCAGCGTTTTCTGCTTCAAACCGGCTGCGAAGCATGTGTTTTCTTTATTTGTAATTTATTTTTTTTGCACGCAAACATTACAAATAAATATATTATATATAATATATTATAAAGATTGTATATAATATATTAACAAAGATTATATATAACATAATATATTAAAAAATATATAATATAATATATTGTAAATAATATATTATATGTTATAATATTATATAATATATAACACTGAAATATTATGTTTAAATTACGATGTTAGAGTATCAGAATGTAATTATATTAATGGTAATAACTAACGGATATTTGAACACTATACAATGTGTATTGACTACAGCCTATTTTATAATGGACCGGTTTGAAAACGTCTAATAACGAATATTCTTCCAAGATTAATGTTGAATATAATGTTTTATTTGTTAATAAAGTCTTAATTATAAAGAATTATCGCATTATTAAACCAAATTTCGTTCTAATGTGCATCAATACAGCAGGCTAAAGTTTATCTAAGAGTAACCTGATAATCTAAACGCAGGTTATTGTTATTTGAAAAGCTCACATTATTAATTATATTATTAATATATTAATAATTTAATTAATTTATTAATTAATCATTATTAGAAATTATTAGAGACAATTAATTTAAGCGTCACCTGCAGAAATCTTCAAGGTTTGCAACAACCGCCATCCATCCTTGGTATTGCATTCGCTGTTCATACAAAGAGTTGACTGTTGATTTGTTTAAAAAACTGATATCATCATTTACACGCTAAACGATCAGTTTTGATCGGTTGGTATTTCCAGTAATTTTTTTAGTACCTCAACGAAACAGTAACAGTTTTCTAACCACTCTAATGAGTGACGAATGTTTAGAATCTTTTGCATATCCTTTTTGTCAATTTTTTCTGTGCGATTTATATAGACAGATTTATCATCAAGACTCGTATCTTCGTCTGATTGTAGTCTTGTAAGTGCAAATAGAAAAATAGGATTCTCCTCCTTTGAAAAGTCATTTGAAATATACTGAAATTAAGTTTACATATACCGATCCACATCCTTGGTCTGCAGGACGCTGATTTTCATTTAAAACATCTCCGCCACTAATTACCAAAATTTGTTTGTCACTTGGAATGTTAATTGCATTTTCAATCGCAAGCTTTAATTTCGAAACACTTAACAGATTGCAATAGCACAATTATGATTGAAGTTCAATCAAATCTATCAATTTGTATCTTAAGTTCATTTGAATATTACAGATCATAAAGGCATATGCATTATTAAGAATTTTCTTATGTAGTTATATATCAAGGATTAGAGATTATTTGTAATAAATTATTTTATTATTACTTATAAATAACAGTTCAAACATTGAGAAAATTCCATTCAAGCAGACTTGTCGCGTCGAGACGCAAACTAAAAGCATCCGTTGTCGTGAATTACTTATATTAATATTATGAATTAGAAATTCAGTATTTCAATTTACATGTTAAAAAGCTGCCATGTATGTTTTTAATCATTTTTTAATTCGATGAAATGTTGTATTTTTATGAATTTTAGTCTTACGACTTAAGGCTTTCAAAAAATCGTATCCCGGATTAATGCGAGATCTTTATTTTATCTGATTAATCTTATCAGATCAATTAATCTGATCAGATTAATTGATCAATTAATCTTATTGGTCTTTATTTGATCTTTATTAGATCAGATTTGGTCTTTATAGTGGGGATTTTATTAAGCTGCAATGTTATGAACGTTTGAATGTACTTTACAAGAAACAAATCCAAATATTTTAATTAATGTTCATTTACCTTTATCAATCTGCAAAAGGTTATGTACAGAAAAGTCCTGTCTTATTTTCCTAATGCCACAAGTACGGTCGAAAAGTAGCGATGCTCACCTGGCTGAGATCAGGGTGATACTTTCTTTAAACATATTAGAGCAATTTACACAGCTTAACTCCAAAATGTGTTATGAAAGAATGGCATGATGTTGATGCGATTTCCAAGTACTTGTAGAAAGTGAAGAACTCAATTGGGTGATTCTTAAAAAGGAAATATGAATGACAGGATTACTCTACATGTTTAAAATCCAAATGAATTTTAATATTTTTGATATGGACTTCAAATGAATTCAAGTCGAAGTAGGAAGCTAGTGAGTCACAAATAGATTGCAGTTCTCCCATTGTTTCAGATATTATCAGAAGAATATGTGTGTGAAAGAAAATAGCTACGGTATTATTTAAACGTAAGTACACATTGAGATCGCTTATATAGAGATAACGAGAATATTAGGGACTGGGAAGAGAATCGGTACTTCACTAATGTCTTGTATGATATAATCAGTGAAAGTTAAGACATCAAAAATCTTAACAAAGTTAGGCTTGATTATGCTAAAAATTGAGTTAACAAAACCACTCATTAATGCAACAAAGACTTAGCAGCTTTAACTAGAGACTTTTCAAATGATAAACGCATTTTAAAAGTCTGTAAAGTCTGTATTTGCACGCCCACAATGTTATATTGCTTTCAAAATAGCTTATTTTTCAGAAACCAATAACTTATTTCTGGCGGGGATCAAACATATAACGTAAATTCCTAAATTAAGGATTCCTGAGCGAATACCAGTAAATATTAATCCAAATAAAATTTTCTCTGGATACAAATCATTTCATAGTTTCATAGAGAAGTAATTCAAAGTACCCTAAATTATTTTTTTTAAGATTTAAGCTACAATTATTTTATATCCTACAATAATCTCAAATAATCTCATTGTATAATAAAATAAGCTTTATTCTTTCCGATAGTTATATATTAAATGTTATAAAAATTATTAATCCGTTACACCTCCAGATTATAAAAATTAAATTTAAGATAATCAAATCAGCTAACTGATTTAATAATTACATAATATAAATTTTTCCGATTGTGGAACGATATTATCCGATATTATTGAGGATAATATCGTGCCACAACCAGAAGAATTTCATATTTATTTGCAGGATCAATCATATAACGTAAATTTCTAAATTACAGACTTCTGAGCGAATACAAGTAAATATTAATCCAAATAAAATTTTCTCTGGATACAAATCATTTCATAGTTTCATAGAGAAGTAATTCAAAGTACCCTAAATTATTTTTTTTAAGATTTAAGCTACAATTATTTTATATCTTAAAATAATCTCAAATAATCTCATTGTATAATAAAATAAGCTTTATTCTTTCTGATAGTTATATATAAAATGTTATAAAAATTATTAATCGGTTCATAACCCTTCCGGGGTATAAAAATTAATGTTAAGATATGCAAAAAATGCCAAAATACGTAATGATATTTAAGAATATAGATAACTTTAAGAATTATTTTAATAATTTAATTGAAACATTTAATTTTAAATCTATGGTACTAAAATTTATCAAAAACGATTATTCTCATGATTTGGCTGCAGCATTGGATGCTCCCGCTGGTGTCTGCTTGGATACAGTTGTACCTACACTCTTCCGTTGTAGTAATCAATGTGATGGTGTTGATGACTGTCAATCTCAAACAATTGAAAACTACAAGACGCGATATTTATTGCTGGATATTAAATCTCAATGTTTCTTTTCAAACAAACTACAGCTAGAGACAAGGATCGATGCATACTTATAAATACCAAATCTCAAAACGTTGCATTATTTTGTGTCACTGAATTCTGGCTCTATTAATATATTCTTGATGTTGCTGTTGATATTCCGGGGTATCACAAACTTCGGAGCGATAGGAAGTCAGGTAAACGTGGTGGAGGGGTTGCCGCTTATGTTCGAGATAATTATTTGATTTCTGACGTTTCTAATGTATGTTACCCTAATGATTTCTTTGAAAGCATCAACTTCCAAATCAAATATGAATATAATGGTATTGATTTTTGTGTTGTATATCGTTCTCCATCAATGACCACATATTGTGATCTCCTAAAATCCAATTTAAAAGCAGTATGCCTCTGTTCACATTTTATTCTCTTAGGAGATTTTAATCTCCCACGTTCTAATTGGGCAGAGTCGCTATTTCATAATGGAAGCGCTGTAGAAACAACTTTCTTAATTCCTTTCTGATGAGCTTCTACTAATCGTTCCACTATTGTGGAACGATATTATCCGATATTATTGAGGATAATATCGTGCCACAACCAGAAGAATTTCATATTTATTTGCAGGATCAATCATATAACGTAAATTTCTAAATTACAGACTTCTGAGCGAATACCAGTAAATATTAATCCAAATAAAATTTTCTCTGGATACAAATCATTTCATAGTTTCATAGAGAAGTAATTCAAAGTACCCTAAATTATTTTTTTTAAGATTTAAGCTACAATTATTTTATATCTTAAAATAATCTCAAATAATCTCATTGTATAATAAAATAAGCTTTATTCTTTCTGATAGTTATATATAAAATGTTATAAAAATTATTAATCGGTTCATAACCTTTCCGGGGTATAAAAATTAATGTTAAGATATGCAAAAAATGCCAAAATACGAAATGATATTTAAGAATATAGATAACTTTAAGAATTATTTTAATAATTTAATTGAAACATTTAATTTTAAATCTATGGTACTAAAATTTATCAAAAACGATTATTCTCATGATTTGGCTGCAGCATTGGATGCGCCTGATTGTGTCAACCAGAAGAATTTCAGCTCACAGATGCAATCAAATACAATTAAAAACATTCATTGCAAGTGACAGCATGAAAAACCAGTGATTCGGCTAGCGGATCACACAACTAGGTAGGTTTCTAATAAATCGTTAGAATACGACCTCCTACCAAAAGTAATATACAGAAATGTGTATCTACACCACCGGAGCAGCTGGCATAGTGGATGTAGCGTTGAATCGCGATACAGACGTCCTGAGTTCAAATCCGATCAGCACCAGTGCACGGAGAAAGCATATAATAAGGGTCGAAACGTGAAATGCGGGTCTTGGTCAGCAGCTAATGAGACCCGCCCAGACTGATTAGTAGTGTCCTGCTGTATCAAAAATAAGATCAATACCTGTGATGATAATATCGTGAAAATATTATCCTCACAATAATATTTATTTATCGTGAACTTATTTATCCATGTAAGGATAAATAAGTTCAATCTTTCAGGTTTTAATTCCTAATTTGAAAAATACTTTACCCAATTATCAGCGTATATACTATCGAAAAACAACGGAAGAAAATTCTTCAAATATATTTAAATTATTTTAATGATTATTTAAGGTTTCAATTATTATATTTCAAACATTAAGCTTAAAAGAATTTCTTAGATAGAAGAAAATATTTACAACCAAAGACTTGGATTCTCACTGACGATTTTCGGTAAAGAGAACATAATCTTCCAAGAATTGATTAATTCGAAACCTATTTAAAACTATCCTTTATGTAAACGTAAGTACATTTTTATAATTTAAATAGGAAATATTAACTGTTTCTGAGAAGTACAACAATTTAATAAGTATATGAACTTCACTCGTTTAATACTTTTATATATTAAAAATTATTAGTGGCCCCGATGATATCTGATTCACTACTTAATGATTGATCGTCGCTGTCAATGTGAATTCTGTCGCGTCGGATTTTTGTGCATGAGTTGAGGCTGTATGCAAAGATACCGGATTTAACAACTCTATAAAGGATTATTTGTTGATGATCGTTCCGTCAACGACACTATTCGAAAGCTTTGGTGCGAATCTGCTCAAGCAAATCGTCTTTAAATTTATTGTTCATAGGCGGCAATTGGCTCTTCTCCTCTCGCTTGATGGTCTAATCATTTAATAAATCATAATTACGTGGCGAGGTAATTTCTCGTAGTTCGAAGTTGAATATTCGAAGCGTAACTTTTTAAATCTATAAGGTGTATTTTTAATAAATAATGTGACGTCAATAACTATTTTTGTTCAAAACTATTATAAAGCATCATTATTGCTTACCAATCAAGCGTCTTACAAAACATGTATATCAGCATGTATATACGTGCAGAAATTTTATTTTGCGTATGCATGACATATTTAAGCTGAGTAAAGGTATATTGTGCATCACATCAATATAAAAATAATTTTTTAAATATCTGCAATAATAAATATTAAAGAAATTAACACTGTGCTATATAAAGCAAAATATCATGAAAATTATTAAGGTTTTATGAATAAAAAGTACCTGCAAACGATAAGTTCAACGTCCAGCACACACGTCTGTCCATTTAAAACGTCAAAAAT
Source organism: Pomphorhynchus laevis (assembly GCA_012934845.2). Classification (NCBI taxonomy): domain Eukaryota; kingdom Metazoa; phylum Acanthocephala; class Palaeacanthocephala; order Echinorhynchida; family Pomphorhynchidae; genus Pomphorhynchus; species Pomphorhynchus laevis. Next base: position 123,222 of record WNNJ02000147.1, on the reverse strand, counting down.
ATGAGTCATGTACAATATATGGAATAATGATCATACTACAACGGCAAAATGCTAAAGGGCCTTCGGTTGGCCTAGACCGAATTAGCCGCTTTTCAAAGATGCTAACAAAAATTATTCTCAATTCAACACAGGATTATGATATCTAAAACACAAAAAATGACTGAACAGAAATTTAAAAAATATCAAAATGACGATTCTTAACAAATTAATATATTAAAATAAATTTATATTTATAATAAATTAATAAATTTTAAAAATATTAAAATATTACTGAAGAGAAATTCAAAAATATTAATATAACGATTATTAACAAATTACAAATAGCGGTGCATTCAAATTTGACAAAATTTATTTCTTATATAAACTAATTAATATTAATATATCAATATACCAAACGCTAGATGTAAATAAAAACTATTTTTCTTTAATCATTGCACACCTTTTTTATGAGTTTGTGATATATATTCGAGATTGTTTTCATTTCGACTGTATTTTGCAATTGGAATGTTATCATCACTCGCCTTGTGGTGCATTCCATTACAGGAAATCAAAATCGTAAAAATCATGTGATTTATATTTTCCTTCACACACATTTTATACAGGAATGTGCTCGGCAATTTTTTTCCTTTGTTCTAATTTTCTTTGTACTTTTTATACATTTTAGTGACCTTTTATTGTAACTAAAATTTAGATGTTCCAAATTAAACCACAAAATCAGTGTAAATTTAAACTTTCAAAATTTATTCGCATTAATAAAAGCAAAACACATTATTTGCCTGAGCACATTTAAATTTACTTTTAAAATTTATTCATATTGAATATTAATAAAAACAAAACACATTATTTGCATGCACTTACTATTTACATAGAAATAATTTACACTCGTTGAAACGAAATTGGTCGACAAACGATGTCTTTAAATGAATATTTAATGAATATTCGAATTCATCTTCAGATTGTGTATATTATCTCTCAAAGTATTTTCTGCAAAGAAAACTATTATGGATTCGTGTTAAATTTTAATAAAACAAAACTTTAAATAATATGGCATTATTTAGTGGCATTAATCAAAACATTAATTTATTTTTATATAATTTTACATTAACAGCAGCTAGCGAAATGAAAATGTTTTAATTGATCCTGATCCTAAATTCCAAATTAAAAATAGATCAAAATCAGTGATTTTCAAGTCGATAAAAGCTAATATATATTTATATAATATAAAATAAATTTGTTTTTCTAAATCATATAGTGTACTATTTTGAAATATGCAGAAAAATAGAGAAGAGTCAAATATTTATTTTGTTTCAGAATATATTTCAGAATTGAAAATTGCTATTTTTAAACTTTTATATATATCTGATCAATTGATTATATTACTTTAATCAATTAATCTGAACGATTATTAATCAATTATTCTGCTCTATTATTTATTGGATTTAGGTGAAAGTAACTGATTGCAAATTAGAATTTTGCTATTCGATTAATTAAATACATGAGTTATTTATTTGATTAGAATACAAATTAATTTTAATTTAATTATCAAATGCAATATTTATAAAAAATGGAGTTAGGCGTAGATCAAATAAAACTTATAAAACTATTCAAGTAATTTCAAATTTTTATAAAATAAAACTCAAAAAATTATTTCAAATATTTCAAATTTTGCATCATCAAATATTACAGTCGATTTAAAATTAATTTAAAAATTAATTTGTAAAAATTTCATTTCGCGTATGCATGACATATTTAAGCTGAGTAAAGGTATATTGTGCATCATATCAATATAAAAATAATTCTTTAAATATCTGCAATAATAAATAGTAAAGAAATTAACAATGTGTTAATTTCATTTAATTTACTTTCGGTCATCATCAAGAAAACGCCAATGCACACGTTACAGCAAACATATATAACAAAAATAGATCTGAAAGAAATATACCGGAAGTTAATCTGGAAAAATAATTTCCGGCATGTGTCTTTCAGATGTTTTTGCTTTATATGTTTGTTATAACTTTTGCAATGACGTTTTAATAATGATGATGACCGCTGTAGTTTTTGGAAATTTGAAAACAAAATAAATATTTAACTCCTCTCCATTTTTCTGTTAATTTACAATGAATTTAGAATAAAGGACATTAAAAAGTTATTTGATTTTCATGCATTCACGCAAACTTGCTGTCAAGTTTGCGCAAACTAACCATAAAATAGTTAGTTTCCTAAATGGTTATATTTTTTCTTAATATTTACCTGAATGCCTTTTCAATTACATTTTTCTAGCTTTAAATAATATTTATAAGTTACATTGCTATGCAAGGCATCTGCAAATGAAAAAATGACGAAAATTACAATTAAGTGCGTCTTTAGCTTATGATGTAAGATGGTTGGTTATTCGACGAAATCTGCTGGCAAAAACAAATATGCAGGAAAAATCGCGTTCGGAAGCAATGACGTGTTTTATTACTGTAATGAATTTGAAGTAATAGAAATGAAAGATTGACAAATATAAAAAGAGGTCCGGCAGCTAGGTAGCTGATAACTGTCAAAAGCCTCAACAAACAGCTTACGTAAAACATGCGAAATCAGTAATCAATGAAAGATTTGTAGATCATTTAAGATAAAGAAAATTAATGGAATTTATTAAATTATTTTATTAAATTAATCAAATTTATTATATTTAAACATAAAAATATTTTTGTATCATTAAACTTAATTTAAAATCTATACTAAAAAATCAACCACCTTAAAAAATCCATGATTTTTAGAACAATAGGAAAACTATTAAAAACTTTAAAATTTAAACAATTGAAAAGATTCAAAACTTTGCAAATCATAACAAACGCAATATCATTTTTAGCAGTTCATTGCAACTCAATAAACTAAAGTCTTATAAGATTTTGTTTGACAAAAAGAATACACAAATTATAGTCAGATCAATTAGTAAAGAAAAAGTAAGTTTCGTCGTTTGATTAAAATGACATACAAAGTTAGATGAAAAATAGGATATAGTGTATATATTAGTTTTAGATAGAATTTTACCCGCGCGAGAAGTGGGTAAAATTATTTGAAGATTCGGCCTATCTCATTGAACCTTCTCCTGAAAAAAAATCAGCTGACACACAAAAATATCATAAACTTTATTGAATATATAAATATATATTTATAAATATATTAATATCTATAATATGTATTAATATATTTATAATATATAACATATATTTATATTATATTTTATATATACTTATTTGATAATTTAATTGTCAATAACATTTATTGATAAAGAAGGTACTATATATCTAGAAATACTGAAACTATTCAATAAGCGAACAAATTTATCCAGGTAGCCTTATTATTAATAAAACCAATATTAATGATAATGAAGGTGCATAAATTAACATTAACTAAAACTACCCTTAATTTATATCGTAAAGATGACATATTTAAATTTACAAGAAACATTTTTGCATGAGCATTCATGCATACCATATAATATAAAATATAATACATTAAATAATGAATGTTTAGGAATTGCTATTATATGTTATGATATTGGTTTACTTCGAGTATTGATAATTAAGAAAACCGATCTGTCAATCCATGTCAATTATTAATATTTATTTAATTTTAAATTTATAAAAAATAGGCATTTATGCATACCATATAATATAAAATATAATACATTAAATAATGAAATTTTAAGAATTGCAACAATATGCAATGATATTGGTTTTCTTCAAAATCATTTAAATAATTAGATAGATACATATTTTAAACTAGGTTACTATAAAAATAAAACAGGAAATAGTAAAATATATAAATCAACACAATAATGTTAAAAATAAATTTAAACTATGAAGTGGGAAATTTTTATGGATGGATAATAAAGAATATACTTTATATTTGAATAAGGTACACTAAATAATCAAATGTCATCAGAGGATATATGTTATCAATGCGTAAAAAAATAGAAAAGTTACTATCTAAATAGAAACTACTTAATTCATTTACGCGGTTACGTTGCTTGCTAACTGTTTATTAAACTAAATAAATAAAGGTTTTATTAAATAACTATATAACTGATATAAAATTTAGAAATTAAAACATGCAGAAAAACACAAATTAAATCAAATGTCCATTCCAGTTGTAGCCGTTCCGTTATCTTCCTTCTTATCATTACGGCATCAGGACATAGGAATCTGAGGCCTCCGGCCGCACCAGCGCGCCGGCTTCCGTCTGAATCATTCGGGGTCTTTCATCCCCTAAGAATCCAGTCAAGACGGACTATGGTCGATAATCTAGAGATGAGGAGCTTGAGAAACCTTAGTATTTACTCTGGGGGACGTTCCCTTATAAATAAGACCAATTCAGAGATGGCCTAAGTACCCCAGAGGCGCACTTGGATTTTTCCATTCAATGACAGATGTTGGGCCCGTTTCAGAGCCCACCTAGCTTTTTTCAGGATATGCTTAAGTTTATCCGGATCAGCTTTGACCGACAAATTAACCGTAACGGTGAACCGCAGATATTTTACTCAACTCGTGAAGATAGGGAGTGGCTGAGGCTTCAAAATAGAGAAGAGTGCAGAAAGTGCTTATCTTTTAAGCTTCTGTTTGGTAACAGGATCGCCATGAAAGACGACCACTTGCGATTTGTTGGAGTTTAAAATATGAAAGGATGAGGGTTAATGATCTTTTAATCTTAAAAAGAAACGGCTGATGTCCGAGACTACATATTTGCTCCTGCGTCCAATAAACAGAAATGTGATATTATCAGCATTTACCACAAGATGTTGATCACGTTTAAATGTCTTGAATTGAACAATGGAGCTAGCAAGATATAAGATAGGAGAAAGTGAGGAGCCTTGAGGCACACTTGTAATAAGGTAGAACTGACGCGCATCAAGGTCGTCTTCATAAAAGAAACGCTTGGTGTACAGCAGTATCTTCACCCTATTAACAATTCTCGCAGGCAACCTGAAAGAAGAGATAACGAAGGGAATGAAGTTCCGGTCAAATGCTGCAGAATAGTCCAGACACTAGCCACAGCAAGCTGATGACTGTTATCCTGGCAAAGCTGATACACTTCACCAATAGCTGAATGGACCGAGCGCGCTTTGACAAACCCAAGAAAACTCGGTAGGATCAAATTACGCCTACTTAAATGATTGCTGATTTTACGCGAAAGCGCTTTATCGTAGATGAAGATGAGGGCGTTTTGAATCGAAATAGGCCGCAGGTCTTTAGGACAAGTGACCAAACTCTTTTAAGGTAAAAAAATCGACGGCTGATGTTGATGTTAGCAACATCTGAAGGGAAGGCTAATAGCATTGTTATTGCGACCTCCTTTCTCTGACTGTCTTCAAACGCTGACAGACCCGAGTGGAGAGTGGCACGTTGGATTTGGAGATGACAAGAAGTGGACCCCAACACTTAAGGATGTTTGTAACATATAGATCCCTACTCCTAAAGTCACCCCAAGGTGGAATTGGTTAGGGAGATTGAGTAGCTCAGTAATTATGTAGGGATAGTAACTCCTCCAAAGCTTTGTCAAAATCCATGCTATTGATTCAAACCAAGAATATCCTTCCAGCAGACAAACTTCTCCTTTAATAGTTTTCAAAAAGAAAACTAAGAAGGGTTAAGGTGAGCAATGTTCGCCCTATCTCTATTCAGCTGGAATCTATATCTAGATTTGGATAAAGATATATATAGATATATCTTTTGCATTCATTCGAGAGGACCTGCCTGGCGGAAACATAGAGATTGGGAAGGTCAACATTTTATTAAGGACCTTGAGTTTTGTTAGAGTGCGATTTTATATTCGACCTTTATAGGTAGTCAAAAGGATCGCGGCAGCTTGCAATGAGAGGACGGAATTAAATCGCGTCAAACTCTCATTTCTAATTCTGGGGAAGAGTTGAATAACTGTCTGAAAGAAGGCCACTTTGATGAGATCAAAGTGAAACTTCCTTCTAAGCAACCTATCTGCATCTAGCCCCCGGCGAATTAGGTCATGAGAGGTGGTCTGTTGTTGTCGCGAGTGCTGAATTCAAATGGGTTTCATCAACCACATTTTATGTAGCAGTAATATGTCTAGGAGTGAATTTGTTGTAGAGCACTGAAAGGTATGGGAAGGTGGTTTATGAATAATATAGTCGTTCCTGACTTTGCAGAGTGCTGCATTGTTCCAACAACACTTATGTCGTTGAAGTCACCAAATAAAATATCAGAACCTCTCCCCAATATTCGATTCAGGAGGTCACGGTGCTTGTGAATTTTTTTCTTGCCGAATATAGACATTGGCTATGCTAACACGCTTACCGTTATTGCAGAGTGATATAACTAAACAAGATGAGACTGGACAAAAGTAGTTTAGAAGGAAGGATGATCTTAAAGAGCTCATCACTAGGGTTAAAAGACCTTTAGATGAAGAGGAGTGAGGGGGTTATGTACGGAGTAAAGTGGGTGTAGATGTGCTTAGGGATAAATTGAGTAATATCTTGGGGGAAACGGATAGACCCCGTCTCCTGAAAACCTATACCATCTGCATCTCTAACAGATAGAAGCCTAAGGGCGGAAGCACCTCCCGAATTCCACTGAAGAATATTCAGTGAAAAAGGCTCTCGGTTACTTCCCATTGCTTAATGTGAACGGAGTGGGACGACCTACACCTAGTCGGAACAAGGGGTGGATAGGTTGCCTTTTACGCCTCTAGTCTCGATAGGTGGAGTCATTTCCTCACGGACATTATCTTCATTTCCCGACACAAGGCTCCAATCTTTTCCTATCTTTGCATGTTTTAAAGAGGCTAAGAACTGCGGCGACGAAGCAATTCGTTAATTTGATCTTGGAGCTTTTTTAGATTTAGCCACTGGTGTAAGTGGACTTAGAGCCCCACCAATCTGTGAAATTAGGTTCTTTGTCAATTCGATAATCTTATCCATTGTTTCTTTGTTCTTAGCATCAATAAGTCGTAAGATGTCTAAGTCGGACATCCCTATCTTATTATTAGCGGAACATGCATTGGCGAAGTTGGGTGGCTTTATATGAGCTACCAGATGCCTTTTCGTGTAACTTTTGAAGGAAGCAAATTTTTTCGACCAGGCTGGGTGTACCTCCCCACAGTTAGAACAGTGCGGAGATCTTTCGCATTTTTCTGAATGGTCATCCGGAGAGCCACATGTCCCGCTTGAGCGGGGAAGAAGACATTCAGAACTCTAATGTCCTTATCTATGGCATACATTTCAACGGGGATAGGTCATAGAGCCTGTTTGATAAGAGTAAATGCCAGATTATGACCCGGGAAATGGTTACATTTGGATTGAGGTAGACACTCGGCCACGTCAATTGATGCAGAACAAAATGCCACGGGAATCGGCAATCCTCTCTTTCCTGTAATAAATCTGATATTGCTAATCTTAAAATCATGTTCGAGTGCTAGAATGTCTTCATCAGACATGTATGAAGACATGTCGGTATGTTGTTGATTTTTAACGTTGCTTGGATAAGTTTGTAAATGATCTTACCACGACTTAAATAGTGTTTTTGAAATAGTCCAAGTAATCAAGAGCAAGGTTGGATGTTCAAAATGATACCGTAACCTCTGTTTCTTTCTATAGGATCAGTGAATTTAACGCAAATTAAGTTGGCCAATTTAGGTACAGGGAGAGTTCTCCCTGCTCAATGATAGATCCAGTAAACAAATGACTTTTCTTGCCTGCAATAAGCTTATCTTGATGATTCTTGCCAGTACTTACTTGATAATTGACAGTTGTTTGCATATTTGTTAAATCTTTTGATCGTCCGAACACACTCATACGCGATAATTTGATTTAGTTTGTATTTCACGAGTTTATTAATCTAAATATTTTAACAATAAAAACTGTCGATTGATGCATCTTAATAATGCCGATACTCCGCTATCAATTTGTCATGTTGTTTTGGGCTTCTGTAAATTCCAATTCAGACATTTCTTCACCCACAGAAAATTGAAAGTGGTTAGATATTCGTTCAAATAGCTGTTGAATGGCGGTGATGTTTCCTATAAACGTGGCATACATTTTGATATTTTTAGAGGCAATATCACAAACTGCTGTCTTAGCATTATTCGGAATCCATTCAATAAAATAGACTGCAGATTTTTTTGAATGCTTAACATTTGTTCGTCCACCTCTTTCATTGCACTTTTCCTCTGAAAATTACAGCTACTATAAAATACCGTCCATTACGTGGATCCAATGCCGCCATAATATTTTTAGCGACAAACATTTGCTGAGTAATCTCAGAAACAGTAATTGCTCGATAAAATTAAGTGTTTTCACTTGTTAATGGAGCATATCCAGGCATGAAGAAGTGTAACCTCGGGAAAGGGACCATATTTACGGTCATTTTCGCAAATCAGCGTTCAGTTAACCGGAAAAGCGTAAACAAGTCGTTACTACAGACATAGTCATTGAAACTAGATTATTAAGCTCAATGTATGCGGGACTCGATAAATTTAAAGTTCTAAAGCAAATATCGCACAAAGCTTCATTGCCAATACAAAATGTTTCGTCTGTGTCTTCGACAAGTTTGTGTACAGATAACGTTGCATTATATGGTTCAACTATTACATCGGACACTGAGGTGGAGAGTACCGAAAACGATGCCATTATTCTATCATGATATTCTTCTTTTATCTTGGCAAGTAGCAGAGTTCCCATACCGCTTCTTGTACCTCCTCCTAAAGAGTGCGCTAACTGAAATCCTTGTAAGAAATCACATCGATCAGTTTCTCTTCTAATTATATCTATTACACTATCAACTAACTCAACACCTTCGGTATAATATCTCTTTGCCCAATTGTTTACAGCACCTGATTGCCCATATACAAAGTTATCCGGTCGAAACAGGTGACCCATTTAGCCAGCTTTTACGCAGTTCATTGTTCCAGGTTCGAAATAGACCAGAATTGCCCTGGGTACATTATTTTTCTTTTGAGCTTCGTAGTAGTATAAACTAATTCGTTCAAGTTGCAGTACATTATTCCCAACGTATTGACCAGTATTGTCAATACAATGTTCGTCAGGTATTACTTCCCAAAACAACTCCTCCTTAATTGTTGATTGCAGAAGTGACAAAGAAGCATTATTCAGTTGATTAGTTGTCGAGTGATTTGCCGAAGATCAGCACGGAGACATTGGTCGCCGGACAGGCATAGCAAACTCGAAATGGTTGTCGTTGACGACGGGAGCTGTCCGAATATCGGAGGCATGAACAACTTCAACTGTCTAAATCACGGGCAGTGCAAGGTTAAGCATAGAAAAGAGTCGCGAAGGATCGTCACATAAACCCAAGACTTTTCTCTGGGTTGGCCCATCTCGACGAGACTTTTGAGGATAGCTTTAGCATTTCCCCTCATTAGTTCGACGAACACGCGCTGAAATAGCTGACCCGCTGTCCTGCAATAGAGGGTACCGTTTCTACATGACATAGAATGAGCATTGAAACGAATTAGCTTTTCTTCATTGGGGGTTCCATCCTCCGTAAGTATCAACAACTGCTGCCGCAAAACTGTATCCACTCTCATCTGATTTGCGTTTATATTTCCTTTCCTTGACACAAGTGGCGTACTTGCTTGTTTCATAGTCAGGGATCTCAGAAGCCATGGAAATATAAGCATTTTGTGGGGGGTTGGTCACAGCAAAATCAACTGCTAAAGAAGGTTCATTATAAACAGAATGTCTCTCCCGTAAACCACAAACTAGATTCGATAATTTCTATGCCACAATCCTTCAAGCTATCATGTCGAATGCCGTAATTGCCCCCAAATTGGCATGTTAGGGCGTGAAAGCCAAATTTGTTTGCCATTCTAAGGCAGCCTCTGCATCAATAATCACTTTTGCAAAGAGACATCCCTAAACATAGAGTATAAGCACAACAAATTAATTTAGTGCCAAGTTCATATGTGTGGCTTTGATAGGAACGACTTGCAGCCAAGCCCACGCGTGTGGGCATGAAACTGTCAATAATCGGGCAGCATTGAAGCGTCGGCATTCTCCAGTAGCCTGAGGCGTGACACTCCGACAATGTTACAAGATAATCCTCGTTGATTTGATATGGGATTTCTGACATGTTGCGGAATGTTAGTTTGAACGGATTCGTACCCAGGGAAAGTTTTAGGGTCAAGGTTCAACTATCTAGCGATAGTGTCTACACTGGACAGGAAGGCTGCCTGGGAGTTTTGGAAGCATCTTCGAAGGCTCAGTCCTCCCATCTTCAGCGATAAGCAAGCTTGCATCCACGATAACTTATCGGGCTGTATATAAGTGATACTGTTAAAACACTTCAATATCAAGCGGTCGAACAAACGGAAAAAACTTTTCGGCAAAGGCGAGGTCGATAGTGCCCATTAAATGGTTTACCCGTGGAGCGGATGCACAGCTACGAAGCAGGATGAATGCAACCTGTGAACCAGGGAGATTTTCAAGCGAGTCCAGAGTTTGACTCAGGGGATGGTACTACAAAATCGACAAGGTATCCGAACAATGTTTCTTAGACACGATAGGACTTCCAAGAATTGTGAAGTTTTTTTGTGGTATTAACCAATAAGATCCATTAGCATCTGCTCTTTATCAAATCGATCTTGTCAGCCCTGCAAATTACTTCGGTCTTTTTCCAGTTAATAGTCAGTCCAATCGCAGGAAACTTTGCAGAAAGACGAGCCAGAGCCTCGCCTACAGCCACAGGAGTGCCGCCTACTATTCCGTCGTCTTGGTACTACCTATTAAAGTTAATACCTTCAATCACTGAGATGTAAACGACAATCGGATTAATCACCAGGTAAAACAGAACTAAGGTAAAGGGATCTCCTTGTTGCACCCCTATTCGTGACGGAAGAGGTTTCAGGCTACCTAACCGAAGGCTCGAGGTAATTCAATAGCACCATGATTTATTCCATCGACTAATTTATGGAAAATTCCTACTAATCGCATTGACGAAAGATTTCCGGTTCAGCGTATTAAAGGCGTTAGCCAGGTCTATCTTAGTTTAAACCCAATCGACATCTTGATTATGAAGTTGTAGCCGACGAGCTTGATGAACTATCTGTTTCATTCCCTTTGGCGTCACTACACCGAGCTGGTGGGATTAAGCGAGTCGGTAAATCGCTGTCTCAGTTTGGAAATAGAATATATTATAATATTAATTAGTAATTGATCTCAGTCTTTTACTGATTGATCAAGATGCATAGAAATAAAACTTTAATCTTACCCACTCCATCTTCACTGCGAATTTTCGCTAAAGAGAATATAATCTTCCAAGAAATGATTATTTTGAAACAAAACTATTTTTTATATAAGTAAATTTTTTATAATTTGAATAGAAAATATAAATTGTTTTCGGGAATTACAACCATTTTATAAGTCATAATTACGTAGCGAAATAATTTCTAGAAGTTCGAAGTTGAATATTCGAAACGCAATTTGTTTTAATCGCCAAGGTGTACTTTTTATAAATAATTTGTTGTCAAATAAATTGTTTTTGCCATTTAGTGTTGCTAAAGGCAACAACTCGTAAGTAAAGCTCGAGAAACAGCACATCATAAACTGAAACAATCAATTGCTGTGTTAAGACTGCGTTCATTCTCACTGCTCATGTTATGTAAGACAATTTAGAACGAAGGAAATTTCGCTCAGACGAGTATTTGTCTTCAAGAAAAACGTAGTTTCTATATTGAATTTTAGATTGAAATTGGCACAATTTATTAATTTTTACAGACAGCATAACCTACCTCGATTTAGTTAGTGCAAATTGCGAACTTAAGATTGACCTGAATTCTCTATATATGACCGAAATTGTAGTCTAAAGTGCAAATTTTATATTAAATTTAATTGACCTTTTAATATAAAATAATTAATTTAATTTAATTAATTAATAATTAATTAAATTATAAAATATAATTATATCTTATAAGAAATATAATATTATATTATTAAATATAATTATAATTCTATAATATTTTTTATACTATAAAAATATAATTAAAAAATATAATTATATCTTATAAAATATAATTATATAATAATATAATTATTAATGAAAATATCACATCATTATTTTTATGAATTATTTTGACATAAATAATTAGAAGTAAAATAATTAAAAAAAGTTCAACACGATCACCGCAATTTGCTTTGGGCAGGTGCTGCTGTTATAAGCGATAACTAGCTGCTTTCATTGTTGTTTGAATTTTCAACACGATTTTTTAACTATAATTAAAAAGAAGATAAGCTGCTCTACTCGCACATTGCATTAATCTATATCACATTACTAAATAAATTTTTTATTTTAAATTAGAAACAAAATTATTCAAAAGTTAAATAATTGTGTAATTATAATTGTAATTATATTGATATATCGTAATTATATTGTAATCATATCGATATATCGTAATTATATTGTTGTATTTGTAATTTTTAATTATAAACAAAATTATTTAAATAATTTTGTTCAATCATTTAAAGATTTGAGTCATTTGTAGACAAGCAGCTTAATCAGAATTTGTTATGAAAGCCAATTGATGTTGTTAGAGAAGAATAAAAATATCGAAACAAAATCTGCTAAACATTACCAGAGAAGCTTACGTAACAGTTTGCACAGCAAGGAATTCAATGCAAATTAGTTAGCAATGCGAATTTAAATTAAGAAGTTAGAAATAAATTTTGCAAAGCCAGAAGTCAAGGTTATAAAAAAATTATCAGTTATATGATTATGCCTAATAAAAGCGTATACCTGATTATATCTTAAAAATATATTTCGAATACTATATTTATATAGTATTCTACTATATATACTACATGTTATATATAGAATACTATATATATTCTGAATAAATATGTCCAAATACTAGCACATATTATTTTTGTTTTAAGTTTTTATTGTTTAGAAATTTTTTAAATTGTTTTATAATGTTTATCTAATTTTATGACAATTTATGTAGTCAAAAAAATGTTCACTCTGAAAATCAGGATACAGGCTATTAATGAAGGACTTAAATTTGAATTTTCCATGAAGCAAAACGTTCAACGATGTAATAGATCCAGTTCTCAACGATTAGTTTCACAATAACCGATAAAGATATTCCAAATTCTTAATATTAACGCGTTAATAACCATAAATGTTTTTTATAATATGAAAAACTATTAATTACATTGCTTATAATATCATAAAGGTAAAGAAAATTAATGAAATAAAGACAAACTTTATTTTTGTAGCGTTTTTATCAAAAGTTTATAAAGCACAATTTATATTTTTATTAATAAAATTATATTTATTATATTTATAATTATTTCTATAATAATTATTTCTATAAATGCGAAGGCATTTATAATCTATAGATAATTTATAGTGAAGAAAATGAGACAAAGCCTAATTAGATAATACTTTTGGTTTACTATCCACAAGGGTTTCTTTTTAAAGGATCAAACTTTTGTAACAAGAGCAAACTGTAATTATATTTTATCCAAAAGTGACCTGGATATTTTCTTATAACTAACAGACAAATAAGTTAAAATATGTATTTACTCAGAGCAATTAAATTATTGCATTTACTCGGAGCAATTAAATTACGACCATATTTTAAAATGCACCCGTGATTGAAAAATTGATTCATGATGAGCCCATTTCTCGCATTTGTCGGATCACCTTCGAAGCGTTAGGAAACGAAATACAACAAAAACGAAAAACAACAAAATCAAAATGTCTCGCTTTAATGAATTTAACGCCCAAAAATTGCACTATATAACGCCGTCTTTAATTATAAGAACAGTTTATATCAACGAACTTTAAAGAACAATAGAATATTCTTAAATAGGTCACATGCTTGTGATTTAAATATGCATTTTGGTTTTGATTGACGTCTTAATTACAATCGTGTAACTGAATATTCATCAATTCAAAGAATCAGGAGCTAATAGCAACTTTTGAATTATTTATTGATGACAATTGCTTATGATTTGGATTATGATCTAGGAGAGTTTCACGATTAACCATAAAATTAATGAAATGCCAATGTAGAGTTGATCAACGTGTTTGCATATCACAACGACCGTCTACGAATAAATTGCTAGAGAAAAATCAATGCGGCTTAAAAAAACATATCCAATGTTGTATACCACAAATATACCACAATGTTGTATATTTGATACACTTTGAGTATATTAATTTACAATTAAAAAGATAACGTTATATAATACTTATTCATATGAAAATATGACGAACGAAAATACAGTCCATATAAAAATAAAATATTCACAGTATCAAATTTGAATTTTATTATTTGATTATAATATTATTTGAATTTTAATTATTTGAATCTTATAGCTTAAAGATTATTTGATAATTTTAAATATCAATAAAATAAATTATCAATTGAATCAATTATCAATAAATCAATATAACTTTTTAATGCAGTTTTATTAAAAAGAGTATTTGTATCAAAAATTTATTCGTATCAAACGAATATCCGAAAATATCCGTCTATATACAAGTTTTTAGACCCTTTACGTGAATTAAAATTTAAAAAATAAAATTCTATCGTTTTATTTGTATATTTGCCGACGTTAAATTTCAAAATTTAAATTAAGAAATTCAAATTAAATTCAAAAAAATTTAAATTAAAAATAACCTCGAGGAAAAATTTTTTTACCTCGTAGGAAAATTTTAGCATTTCTATCAAAATATGACAGATATTAATTTTATTTCATATTATTTTATGAAAAATATTAATTCTGATATTTAAAATGTTTATATAAATCATGTGACAAATAAATTGAAATGGCCAATTCTTATTGATGACGTATTAAAGTAACTTATATTTCTAACTTATGTTTCTGTACATTCTATTAAAAATATAAATAAAATATTTTTATTTTTTATATTTATTATAATCTCTACTTTTCTAGCTGATTAAAAATAAACTGAGAAACAATATTATATACATTGTTATATAATATTGTTATATATATTAATATATAACAATATTTAAACTCATAATTATATGAGTACTGTTGATATCATATTGAAGAAAAATCTGATTTTCCCATAGAGGCCATTTAAATATAAAACTGACATGGTTATATATATTTTATTAATACTTACTTATTAAATTAATATACTAAATTCATAAAAAATGATCTAAAACATAATAAATTATTATTTAAAATAATTATTATATTTAATTAACAAATTTAACTATTTAATAATCATTAAAATTATTTATTTTAGAAAATAATGTTTTATTTATTGAATCATTGAAGCCAATAATAACAATAATACGTTAATATTAATAAATTTAGAATTATACAATTTCGAATTATTTATATTTATAATAACAATATAATTTAACAATATATCATGTTAGCAATAATATCTTTAATTTAAATTATCGTATAAAATACATGAACTCAATTATCTGATCTGATTTGTTCTACTGACAAGTTATTATTGACCTGTGGACTTTGTTTTCCGGGTATATAACCTTTGTCAAAAATACTGAAACTACGCATTCTTGATACGACATTATTTTTCTACTAATTTTCAAGCAAGCTTGATGATTTTTCTTATAATTTAAAATTATACTATTTTGAATTATTTAAATTTTTAAAAATAAAATTAACTTTTAAGTGAAATGTTTTTAGATTCATAATAAACTTGATGCTTTGTAATGAGATATATATACTTGATATAAGATATATATAGATATAAGATACACCAGATAATCAAATTTTATCAAAAGAAATACGTTGTTAGCCTGTACTTGGACCCGCAAATGCTTTAACCAAAGAATTTAAAAATCTTATTATTTTGCATATTAGATTTAATGATAAGACTAGGAATAACTTATTACTTAAATAGAGGATTCATCTGAATACTTTTTGTAATAATCGTTTTCTGTATTTTTTAAAAACAAAACTTTACTGTCTCAAATATCAAAACATTTTCTAAATAGTCTTAACTATCAAAATATAGAACTTAAAACCTAATCTATTCTTATTTTTATCATTGTTCCTATAATTTAGCATCCATCTGACTTGACAGAAAGCTAAGTCGGCATAAATAGTCATTTCAATAGGACTCGTAATTTTGATAATGGACTAACGGTTCAAACATTATCGAACCGAGGTATTCGAACCGAGATATTAAGTTATCTGATCTGATTTACCCTATTTGTACTAAAAATTAAATGGCTAATGATATGCATATTTATAAATAGACTGATGTACTTATCATTTTTTTAATAAAAAATATTCTGATTTTCTATACACAAGACTGAACTTTGCAATTTAAGGAAAACTTATAATCAGCTACTGTCAGGTTGATATATAGGGTTTTTCAATTTTGCGTAATACTTCTACTATCACTATTTCTTGACTTTCTTCAAATCATGAAATAATGTGATACTCCAATACACTAATATTACCTAGCTAATCCAGTTGTAACTAATTTACAAATCAGTTTCGGTTTTGGTCATTTACCCATTAAATCTGACTTGCAAAATTTGCAAAGTGGGTTATTTGTGCTTTATTGTGACAAAAATGACCAAATATTTTTGCAAAGTGGGGGGGGTCTAACGAGAACATTAACGTTTTTTATAAAATATAAATATATTAATATATAAACATAATATAAATTATTATATAAACATAAAATATAAATTAATATATAAATTAAAATACAAAATATAATATGGCTACATTATTTTTAGGATTCAAAAGATATAGGAAAAATCCAAGTTGAAGACAACAACGAATATACCGGTATGTTTTATTTGTGATTATTGTTTTGGAAAATATCAGTAACAGGAAAACTAAAGTTAAATTTATTGTATAAAATTCAAAATTTATAAACTAATTTATAATTTCTAATTTATAAATAAAAAATTATATATAACCTGTACATACATATATAATGAAATATATTTTTATATTAAAAAATATTTTTATATTTTTTATAATAACATTTCAATTGACAATTCAGCTTTTATGAAAATTATAAAAATTCACATTTTATGGTTTACACATATTTTCAAATAACTTTACATAAAGTTATAAAAAGATCAGATTTTATTTTAATAATTTAAGGCATTCTATTTAATAGTTAATAGAATAATATAAAATTTAATTATTTAAAATAAAATATATTCTATGAACACTTTAATCGCAAAAGCGATATAAAAATAATATTTATGTAAATTGGAAAATGGTTAGATTCGCCTTAAAAACATGTATAGCATCTTATGGAAAAAATTTATAGAACTAGTTTACACTCCAAGCATATCTGATATAATCAATATCCGATTCCGGACGTCTTTAATCATTTCGAATGTACAGTGTTAGCAGTTAAAACTGTGGATCGAAGTTACAAATGTCTAATCTGCAAAATCATCAGCCTTCAAATGCTCAATTATGCTTTTATAAAGTCGTTAAGTTATCTCAAAATTTCATATGATTTAAAAATTTAAAAAGAATACGTTAACTTTTTTGAGCATGCAGCATCTATTATAAATTTGTTCTGGATTATCTTACGTAAAAGTGGAGATTGTCGTAATTTTAATCACTACACAATGGATAATTGCAAATATTGTGTTAATTTTATCAAATACAATAAATGAGCACAAGCAGAGCATGAATTATATGAAATATATTTATGTAATGTATATATTATAATGTATATAATGTATTATAATGTATATAATGTATATGATGTATTATATACTTAATATAATATTGTATATTATAATGTATATATTGTATATATAATGTATATATTATAATGTACATATAATATTACAATTAATGTATATAATGTATATATTATATTATATAATATATGTACATAAATATAATATATTTATGTATATATACATAAATATATGAAATATATATTTATCCATACCGATAAGAAATAATAAGAATAGATTAGGTTTTAAGTTCTATATTTTGATAGTTAAGACAATTTAGAAAATGCTTGTCCATATTTTTGATTTTGAAGTGAAAAAAATGGAAATTGCCAAAGTTATACGATAATAGCATTGGTTGTTCAAACGTACATGACATTTTTAATTATATGATATCAAAAATCATGCACACCTTTCTAAACTTATTTTTAAAATATTTGTTAATGCATAATTTAATAAAAATAATTAATTATTAAATAGGGTTAGCAATTGTATGCTAATTTAGTTTCATTGTTCTGCCTTAATTTGCAGTTTCAAACTATGCGAGTTGGCTCAAAGAAGACACTTCGTACTCAAATCTATTTAATGCAACCACAATGATCAGGGTTTCTCAGTTTGATGTAGTGTATATAATGGAAATTTTATTATGATAGGGTTTGACAGCAAATTTCAACGAGAAACACATCTATAAAATGATAGATGATATCCGAAACTTATGCCACGATCCTATAAAGTATAAAGGAAAAGCCGTTATAAATATGGTATAGGTCACTTGACCTTATTAATTTAATATTTCAATGTAATAATCGTTTGTTTAAAGCTAAAAATTATAATTCATATTAGAATTTTATTACTATAAATATTTGAATATTTTAATCACTTTAGAAAAGTGACTTTTGATTAACAAATTTATGTGAACCTTAAATTAGATAGTTTTAAAGGAACCAAGAAGAAAAAATTACCCTTTATTTACCATTTTAATATTTCGATAGCTCCTGCAATCATCATGATTAAAATTTTAAATTTAAATTTCATTTAAATTTTAATCCTGATGATTGTAGGAGCTATCGAAATATTGTATTGTTATCTTAAGAGTGATTTTTTCTTCTTCGTTCCTTTAAAATTATCTAATCGAAAATTGTTAGGAGATTCTGGATTTAGTGTGTATTAGTAAACCCTAGAATAAACTTTTCAAAAAAAACACAAGATATTTAAAACATTCTTTCATACAATGTCGATTGATTACAAATCATGATTATTAGAATAAGATTTAAGGCTTTGCAATTCGAGCAAAGCCTTAAACGTATCACATGATTATGATACATCGTGTTTAAATTAAATAATTGTGATAACTATTGAGATTATTAAATTCTAATTCCTTGAAAAAACGATTAAAAACTACGCGTAAAAATTGCATATCGAAAGAATGCGTCATTGCAAAGTACAAAGGAAGAATACATTAGGAAGAACGGACCTATGCTGGCAAAGAATTCCAGTCAAGTAGATCAACAACGATAAAAGAGCAGAAGCCATAGTTAGTTGACTGTGGAGGGACGTGGATAAGTAGATAATTACTTGATTGCAGAGCTAAGAGGGTATAACGCGAATCATTAAGATAATTAAGATGTAAGTAGGATGGCGAGTGACAAAATAGAAGATGAAAGATAACAATATGCAAACGAAATTTAACACGAAGGTTAACTGTGAACCAAGATACGACGAAAAGATTATTGGAGATATGGTCAAAGCGGCGAAGATGCAAGAGGACACGAGCAGTAGAGCTTAAAAAACGTTTGAGAGGTAAAACTGGAAGAGTTGGTAAATAAGCTAAGGCAAATCTCGATTCTGGAAATAGAAGAGACGATATAAGAACGAGGCAAGAGCGGAAATCGATCGGTCTACGAATACGACGGTGGTCATAAAGATATAATAAAGAAGCGCAAACTTCATCATGAACATAAGGTTTGAGGGAAGGGAAATTGTTGAAGTGAAAACCTAAGAAAATCGTATAGTCAACGATCGGGATAATGATCGAATTAGCAGAAAAATAGGTGGAATTATGTCGAGGTGATGAGGGTTTATCCGCATAATTTTAGACTTTTCATGATATCGACATGATTTTGGACTTTTCAGGATTAAGAGCTAGACGAAGAGAGGAAGGATGATTGGAGATAGACATAAAACAATTTCTGGTAAAATTAGCGAGGTCGTGGATGCAGAGATGATGCGGATGAGAATAGAGGAGGATATCATCAGCATACTGCATCAAATGAAAGTTATGGTCACGAGTTATATAAGACTAGTCGCCGAGAAGAAAGCAGAAAAGAAGAGGATCTAAAACGGAGCCTTGTGGATTACTGTGCGAGATGGAAGAATATATAGATGAAGAGGAGTTTGAGTGAACACTGAAAGAGCGTTTGGAGAGATAAGATCAGAACCAGGCTATAGTAGGAAATGAGAAACCATAGTCGTGGCGAAGCTGAGATAGTAAAACAGAATGGCAAACAAATATAAAAAGCAGAAAACAGGTCAAGAGAGATTACATCACTTCATAGTTTCATATAGTGGGCTTGAATTAGATCACTGAAAACTTTTAGACAAGCAAGTTTAGTAGAGTGATTAGAACGAAAGGCATATTGAAAGGCGGAATAGATTTAAGGAAACAATGCATAGATTAACTTGATATAACACAAGACACTCAGAAAGTTTAGATAAGGTCGGAAGAAGAAAAATCATGAGGTAAATAGATGCAAGTAAAGGATCGAGGGACGGTTTCTTTAGAAGATAACGTACGATGGCTACTTTCCTGTTCTCTGGAAAAATGCAGCTACGAATAAAACAATTGACAAGGATCATAAGGAACGGTGATATGATGGAGTAAACAGATTTAATTACATACGTAGGAATTGGGTCGGCAGGCGAGGAGGTATTGGGCATAGAGAATACCTTAGAGACTTTGTTAGAAGAAACTGGAAGAATATAGAATAGCTCAGGAAGAAATTTGCATGAAGAGCAAGACGAGGATTGATTATTTACATTGACAGAGAAGATGCTCGTAATGATTTTTGACTGAAAATAAAAGGAAAAATATTGGGCATCGATGGAGTTAACATTAGAAGTACGAGCAAGAAGAAAATTAAAGGTTCTCCAAGTATATTTTCGATCAGACGATGATGCGATCTTGTTTTTCCAAAAAAGTTTACATTTATCACGTAGTAGAGGGTGATGGGAGCGTCAAAGATTTAAGTAATGAGCCCGATGACTATAGATAGAAGTGTGACGACGTTTGAGAAAACGAAGAAAGACTTAAAAAGAATGACGTCGAATGCGCTTAGATACATTAGTCAGAGTTGAACCAGGAGGCACACGAGGAGCGTTTAGGAATTCCGGACTGGCGAGGTAAAATAGAATCGAGGATGCTAGAGAGATCATTGGTTGAAAGTGTGAATAGACTATCAGCTGTCAAAAAATGTTGCAGAATGCGGCAAGAGAGGAGAGGCATCGATAGTCATCTCAAGAAGTTGCCATGGTCAACATAAAGTTGGATATGTGCGAACAGGAGTCAGCGTAATAGTGATATTAACAGTTATGAGAAAATGATCGGAAAAACCAGGATCTGAGATTGTATCAAAAGCGCAACCAAGAATATAGGTGGGGAGGTTTATTAGCAAATAAAGGCTAAAGTCGGACAGAAGACTTACAAGTTTTACTGAATTTGAGTTATAAAGGCGATCTAGACGGATGTTGAAATAGTTAAGGACAATTGACGGTAAATAAAAAAGTGAACAGTTTGATAGTAGATCGTCTTGCCTATTTTCTTTGAAAAATAGGCAATACGGTGGATATGAACCTGGGCGATATATGATTGCAAATAGAATAGGAAAAGGAAATCAAGATTTACAACTGAGCAATTCAAATGTAGTACATGGTAAGGTGAAATCGAAATTTTCAAGAGACGAAATAATACGAGTGAAGGCGACGATTTTACCATAAATAGAAGTAGTTGATTTTGTTGATTCAATGGGGCGAGCAAAGTCAATAGGTGAAAAACCGAAGGAACGTAGGTTACGGATCGCAAGATCGTTAGAATCAGTATGCCAGGGTTTAGTGAGACGTAAAATATCTAGTGATTGTTGTGCGAAGAGATCGAGAAGTTATTCAGTTTTGTGAAGAATTAAACGAATGTCAAGAAGAGCTAGACAAAAAATCGTTTTGTTGCATTGTTGAGTAGATAAGGAGATTAAGAGGGAGACAAGTCACCAATGAATTTTATGACGTAGATGAACTATACGAAATTTTTCATTTACATTTTTGATGGCAAAGATATTACTCGCCATTGACTTCGCGTCGACGCTTTTCAAGACGTGCAGTAGAGAATTGAGCAATTTCAGAGGGTGAGCGATCGGGAAAAATTTGACATGCAGAAGAGGATGACACAAGTTTAAACCGTTGATATAATTTAATACAAGCTTGGGCGCGGTTTCTAAGAGCAACCTTTGAAAGTGGGGGACGATAAGAATCGGGAGCAGAAACGGATTTATTAAGACGATACAAGGAAAGTAGAGAGATATCAGTGACAGGGACGGATTATCGATAGGAAAAATCGTGGTGAGGAGTGAGCGGAAAACGGAAACATCAACATCATGACGGGGTTGTGGAGAATAGAAATCAGAAGGCACAACATTAGATATGATAATACACCCATCGTGAGAAGGAAATCACTTACGTAGAAATGGAGAAGTTACGGGGGTAATCGGGAGTGGGTAAAATACTTCGAGATTAGTAGGAATATACGTAGACGAGCGATGAAATTGTATAGACTAGTGCAGTTGGATACAATGAGATGTATACTCAGGTGAGGAAGATATTGTTACAGGATTGGAAAATAATATATTAGGACGATAAATACGCCGAGAGGGCGATATAAGAACGACAATGGGATTGATGGAACTGACTGAGAAGACAGTATAAAGACAGATGGGCAGATAGAGAACATTACTAAGTTTTTTAAGTATATAATTGGTATTCGTAATAAATGCAATATTGTGTATATTATCTCTCAAATTGTTTACGTAATTTTTATATTAGTATAAGATACTAGATATAATTGTTCTCGGTAATGAATGCAATATTGTGCATATTATCTCTCAAATGTTTTTACATAATTTTTTATATTAGAATAAGATACTAGATAATCAAATTTCATTAGAGGAAATACTTCATAAGTATGTATTTTGCCCCGCCGCTATGCTAAGTCGAGGAATACAAGCCGAAACATGATAACATATCAGTTAATCCTGATGACATATAATCCTTATTCTGACACATTGTATGTTATTTATTAGTCAATTAATAAAAAATGACTTTATTTTAAATTTCAATTTATTATTTTCTCTTTCTAATAGTTTTTGATTTAATATTGACTTATTTTCTTGTATAATATGTTCTAAAATAAATAATTTATAATATCCCATATCATATCCTATTCATCTCATATGCTTATGAAATATAGTTTGACTATTATATATGTGTAGTCTAAACCTAGTTTTTTTGATATGTTTTTCTTATATATTGCAGTCCACATGTGGATCGCGTTAGATACACTACATCTATTGCAGTTACAAGTATCATTTAATTTAGCATTTAAATTTAAAAACATTTGTTTGTCGTATTACTTACAAAGCAATTATTATTTATAACATCACAGGATTTACAACATTTTTGTTAAATTAAAGTTAAAATCTTTAGTATGTTTAAAATCTGATTGAGTACATTTGTATTAGATTAAGATACTTGATAATCAAATGTCATCATAGGAAATACGTCATTAGCGTGTATTTGACCCTACTTCTATGTTGGGTCGAGGAATAGGGGCCGAAACCTGATAACATATCAGTTTATCCTAATGACCCCCAATCCTTATTTTGACACATTGTATGTTATTTATCAGACAATTAATAACAAATGATTTTTATTTTAAATTTAAATTTTTTATTTTAATTAAATAAAATCTTATATAATAATTATTTTAAGTAATAATTTATTAAAATTTAATAACAAAATTAGTGTTGGTATAGGAAGGCGCTAGCTTTAATTTTTAATTTTACCAATT
This sequence comes from Pomphorhynchus laevis, assembly GCA_012934845.2. Taxonomy (NCBI): domain Eukaryota; kingdom Metazoa; phylum Acanthocephala; class Palaeacanthocephala; order Echinorhynchida; family Pomphorhynchidae; genus Pomphorhynchus; species Pomphorhynchus laevis. Next base: position 99,395 of record WNNJ02000147.1, on the reverse strand, counting down.
AAAAATTTATTATTTGCTATTACTTGAAACTTTCAAACCAGTCATCTATAGTTTGTCATTAAAATTTCAATTGTAGCAATGAGTACATAAGTGTATTTACTTAAAATTCATCAAGTATTTTTTATATCATTCTATTTTTAGATTTATTATTTATTTATTTTCAGATGAAAAGTACATATCAATTTAGTTAAGTCATATAATTGGAGCTAAATATACTTTACTTAAATTTTATTTGTATGTTGTAGTATCTCTACTCAAATGATTATTTACAGCTTGGTGGTTGATTAGATCCTGATGAAACTATTTTATATTTTCAGAATATATTTTCCAAATTATTAAAATATTGTAATGATTGTTTTATATCACAACGTCAAAAAGTTTAAAAGAGACGACTAAAGTGCATATTTTTAAATTCATTTATTTATTAAATTAGTTCATTATATATAAAATTATAGTACGTTATAACTTCCAAGTGGAACAATTTTACGGATAGATAATAAGTAATTCTTTTTATCTTAGATTGAAATATTACTTTAGAAATGTTTTGCATATATATGGTTCAAAATTGAAAGTTTTGCAATTCATTATGTTTCTAGACTGTTTCTAATTTCATTGTTACAAATCGATTCCAATTCCCTATCTATTCAAATTCCCTAATTATAAATTTTATTTTTGTCGTGTTTTAATTTTAATTTTATTCTTTTTATAAGAAATTCCTGAATTCGTCATTTATAATAATTTATAGATTATGTTCACATGCATTATGTCTACATTTAAATATGTAGAAATTGTCTTTATTCTACAGAATGTAGAATAAAGACATTTCTGATAAATTTCTAATTTCTACATTTCTAATAAAATCTTCTGGTTGTGGCACGACATTATCCTCACAGGTATTGTTCATATTCTTAATGTAATGTCTTTCTAATAAATTACAATGAAATGTTAAATTGGGTATTAAATTATAAAATGATATAAAATACGCTTTGAATATTGATTTAACTTTTTGTTCAATAAGTGAGCAAATTTATCCAGGTAGCTTCATTCTTAATAAAACAAATATTAATGATAAAGAAGGTATATATCTTGATATGAACATTAAATTAACATCAATTAAAATATCTTTAAATTTATACCGTAAAGATGACATAATAATGAAATTTTATATCAACTTTCGTCAAAATCACTAAAATACTTATGTATATGTATATATCGAGATGTTAAATATCGAAATTTGACAAAATGCCGTAATCCGTAATGATATTGACTTTGTTGAAAATCAATTAAATAATTTAATAGATGCATATTCTATCTAACAAAAATTCAGCCATCAAGTAAATATAAATATATGGATAAAATTGAATTAATAGAAGTTTTATAGTTGACTAATTTCTAAGTTTTTTAAATGAACTTGTTCATAACAAGTTCATTGTTAAAATGAACTTGTAAATAATATCGTAAACAGGTAAAAGAAAATCTTTAAATCATAATTTCGATTATTGTTTAAATACAATATGCATAGATTCAGTTAACTGTTTAGATTTATTTTAGTCACACGATATTGAAGACAGTCAAATTCAGATTGAATATAAATTTGATCATAACTGTTTAAAAAATAAATCTAAATTATATAAAGATATGAAATATATGTATTGATATATTGATGATATATGTGTATTCAATTCTAATAATTTTTATTCAATATGCGAACAAATTTATCCAGGTAGCCTTATTCGTAACAAAAACCAATATTAATGATAAAGAAGGTATATATCTAGATATCAACATTAAATTAACATTTACTAAAACTACTTTTAATTTATATCGTAAAGATGACATATCTAAATTTACAAGTAACATATTTTTGTATGAGCATTCATGCATACCATATAATATAAAATATAATACATTAAATAATAAAATTTTAAGAATTGCAACAATATGTAATGATATTGGCTTTCTTCAAAATCATTTAAATAATTTAATAGATACATATTTTAAAATCGGTTACTATAAAAATAACACAGAAAATCATAAAATATTAAATCATCAAAGTATTACTAAAAAATTTAACTCTTAAGCAGAAAATTTGTATGGATGGATAGTAAATAATATACTTTGTATTAAAATATGGAGAAGGTAAGTTATTTTAAGCAAAACATTTTTACGGATGGATAATAAATAATATACGTTGTATTCGAATAAGATACAAAATAATCAAATTTCATCAGAGGAAATACTTCATTAGCATGTATTTGGCCCCGCTGTTGTGTTGGGTCGAAAAATAGGGTCTGAAACATGATACCATAACAGTTTTTCTAATGACCTCGATGCAGTATTTTTATTTTTTTTACCTAAAAGTTAAACTATATATGAGTAAATTTACTCAAAATAAATTTACAACGGAGTAATGATGTCTTGATTTTACCCCGAGGAAAAATTTACCTTTCGTCGACTCATATTGTTCCGCTATTATATCCATGCGTTCGATAAAGCAGTAAAAGTCTAAATGAAACAATAATGTCTGCATGCAAGCAACAACATTTTTGTATTGTGTATCGAGATGCAATGCATGAGTCACGTAAACTAAGTGTAATTCATGCTAAACTAAAGCATGACTTTTCAAACAAATTATATGATAACTTGTAAATACAGATAGCTTGTAGATGCTCCAAATTAAAATCAGAACTAGAATATCTGTTATTGCAATATTTTTTGCAACGTTTGGCATCAACTTGTCTAGAATTTTTCTAAACAGTAACTCTCCGAGTTATAAATGTTAGATAAGTATGCAGATGAAGCACAAAGAGTAGATGCATTCTAATTTAGCGATTTTCGATTAATTTTATTCTCCATAGTTACGAAATCTCCGTTGAGATAACTACCACAAAATTGCATTTGAACGAACCACAGACACCGTCAATAAATTCACTAAAGGGCTTGGTCCTTTAGTGAACACATAAGTAGATAACAATTCGTGAGATTTCCTGGCCTAAATAAATAAGCAACTATTTAATTAATTATTATTTTTAATTTTAATTAAATAATATACGTTATCAGAAATAGGACACATTAAACCCGCGTCAGAATGGGTATTGCGCCAAATTGATCATCGGGAATTATAAAGACAAATCGTTATATAGTGATAGTATTTGTAAACTAAGAACAGATAAACGATTACAAGTTTGCATCGCTAGCAATAAGAAATTCAGCGATAAGACAAATATAATCATTTACCCAATCGCCTAAGGACAATCGCATCGGATTCTTCGCGTGGTCATTTGGATGATGTCACATTGTACTAAAAACAACCAAAAACCAACGATGAATAAATAATGGACCCATTTGCGAGTAACCTCAATTGTAATTATGACTAACTAATCTTGAGACATTACCACGAGACACGTAAACGCAACAAATAATGTTTGAGTGTATAAATGAGGTGGACCATAATACGTTCTATCCGATAGTTGCAGCTGCAACTGACGGGATCGGTCCATCAGCAGATCCCATGATCAAGGCGATTGCCTCAAAGTTATAAAAAGGCAGCTCATTATGTGAATTCGGTCGCCTGGTTGCAAACGAAAATAGTCACCCATGCGAGAGCAGTTTCCATGTGTTTGCGAGTTCCCCGATCCGTGAGGCATATCCCTGCAAGAGCAGTTTTCATGTGTTTGCGAGTTCCCCTATCCGTGAGGCATATACCTATCGTGACATCCGAGGATATCCAGGCGCAAATACAGATCACGCAAAGTACTTTTGTAGATTGACTCAAGAGATTTGCTCTAGCAAGGATTTGTTTAATCTAATGTCATATCGAAGATGTACTGTGTTGATTTTAATGATTGTTGCCCTCTAGGAGACTTGTAACATTGTATCTTTGGAAAAATATTTAATTATTATAATAAATAATTGTTATTTATATTTATTTTATTTATCATGATTTTAATTTATAGTATAAAATACATAAAATCAGTTAGGTGATATGATAATATTAAGTCATGCATATTTATAAATTATCTTTAAACAGCTTTATATAGCTGTATTCTTGTTGAATAATAAATTACGCTATTGAAGTTTAATAAAATCTAATTAAATTGTAATAACTTAATATATTTTCAAAAATTCAATATTTTATAAATATTTATTAAATAATAAAATAAATGATAAAATAATAAATTAAATGATAAATTAATATGTAAATAATAAAATAAGTGAATGTATTAATAAAATAATGAATAAAAGAATGAATTAATATTTTGTTTTATTAAAATTTATTTTAAATTATTAAATTTTCCATTTTAGAGCAGAAAAGAAATTTTTTTAGAATTTGGCAATCGACAAGATGTTTATGAATAAATTTTTTATATAGCGGTATTTTTCTTTGAAATTTCATAGGTTTTACTGATATCTTTTAGAATAAACAGATATTAGCAAAATTATTATCAACATTTAAAATTTAATATTACATAATAATTTAATTAGACTCAACAGGAGTATAATATTCCGGATAATGAGTTTGAGCATGCTTAGATTCCTCCAATGCCTGTAGGACGGCTTCCTGGAATGCATTAGCGTCTAACTTAGCCACGTTACTTATGCATTTATATTTTTCTAGATGATCTTTTATGGTAGGACGTTCTGACATGAAACGCAGAGTCCAACTTTTGCTAGGTAAATTATTTTCATAAACAGTCTTCCATCCAAAAATATCGGCAATAATCTTGACTACCAATCGCATTTCATCTCGACGAGTGCAAACGTTTTTTTTGCACATTATATTAAGAACATCTTCAATAATCGCATTACGTACAATTTTATTGGGCGATGAATACTGCGAATTTCCATGTGCACTGGGATCCAATGCAGCCCCTGATCCTATCTCAGGCACATCTGCGGTATCGTCATCTTCACGATGAATATCATCTGTGTGAGTTTGCGATTTAGACAAAAATGGTAATTGAGAGTATACATAATGTCGTTCAACATCATTCAATGATGTGCGTCCTGAATCAATGAATGGACGTAACGAATTGATCAATGCTATGCCATCAATTTGAGTAAAAGAAGCAATGCGATTTTGTAGGTAAAGATGACGTGATACTTCTGGATATCTAGTAACAAAACGGCGACACCAGCTCAAGCCTGGAGACTGATAAGGGAAAGCAGTTTGCCAATGTAAAGTGTCTTTGCAATTTAGAGCTAAAGTAGTAAGGTCTGCTTTTCTCATATGAATTCCTAAAGATGCTACAAGTGAAACGATTGCCTTAAACGTATTTTCATGTTGACCAAGCGCAGCATGATAAGTAGGACCACCGGCAGGTTTTTCCTCTTGCGTTAGATAATTCAAAATTGAAGAGTTCTTCTCAGCATATTCTTGAAACCAGTCTTCCACGTAAAAAGGCTCGCCATTTAACTCCTGCATAGATAACAGAGCACAATAACATACTTCAGACACGGAAAGATGATCACCAATTTCATTCATTTCTTGTATCCATTCTAATAAATGTTCTTCAATGGCATGAATACAACACGTCGGTTCTTCAGGAAATTTAAGATTTAACATTTTCGGCATCAGCGCGTATTTATACATTACACCCTGTGGGGTCAAATGGTGACAATCGATCAACTGGTTAGCCTCTGTTACATTTGATCGAACTGCGAGACAATTATTACACACAAATCGCTTAATAAATGACCATTGTTCATTTAATGAATCAGTGCACATTTGATTATACGAAAATAATCTCCAAATATAAAAATAATATTAATTACTTGTAATTATTTTGGGTTTTAATTAATGAAATTAATATTTAAGTCAAAACAATGAAACTCATAAAGCAACAATGAATCTTGAATTCTACATGTGAATTTCGCTTACGTAGTAATTTACATCATTAACTTATAACTTTGTAGGTATCATTCATCAGTTTAGTCTGTTAACTTTATCTTCATACGCAAAAAGCTTTATTATGATATACTAATGAAAGAGGTTAATTCTAATGATTTAAATGTAAATCCAACATATGAACGTAGTGAGTTGAGTTTTGAAACAATTATTACAAGTCACTGTTCTATAATGGATAAAAAGGGTATAAATGTTGAATCAGATAATAAAACTATACCTATATTTTATTGAAATCCAAAATTACATAAAAATCCAATAAAACCTAGGTTAATATGTAGTGCGTTTAAATGTACATTAAAATCGCATTCGGTTTATATGAATAAAATACTTAGTAATTAAAGCACACTTTAAAAAATATTGTAAGCTAATCGAAATTAATACTGGTATAAAACACTATTTCAGTATTAATTCATACAAAAGAATTTTTAGAACACACAAAAGGAATAAATTTTCAGAATATAAATACGTACGATTTTAGTACGCTTTATACAAATCTAGATTTAGCAGATATTAAAGATGCATTAGAAAAATTAATTAATCTTATATTCGGAAAAATATATACATATATATGTTATAATAATTATAACGCCTATCTAACAAAAATTAAACCATCAAATAAATATAAATATATGGATAAAATTGAATTAATAGAATCCTTAAATATTTTGATAAATCAAAATTATTTAAAAGTAGAGACATCTATATTTAGACAAATAAAAGGTGTGCCAGTAGGATGATATTGTAGCCCAAGTACAGCTGACTTATTTTTAAGCTTTATAGAATATGAATTTGTTCATAACTATGTAAAAAATAAATATACACATTTTGTTTTGATATTATTAGATGTTTTGTTATAATATTATTAAAAATAAATTTAAACTCTTGAGAGGAAAATTTTTATGGGTGGATAATAATATACTTTGTATTAGAATAAGATACTAGATAATTAAATGTCATCAGCGGAAATACGTCAATAACATGTATTTGGTCACGCTGCTATGTTTGGTCGAGGAATAGGGGCAGAAACCTGATTACATAGCAGTTCCTCATGACCGGTGAAATCTAATTAACTTGATATAAATTATAAAAAATCTTAAAACAATTATTAATTTTATTATTTAATTATTAAATTTTGATTTAGCATTATTATGTTTTGTATATTTTATAATTATATCAAATACGTAGAATCAGTTAGCTGATTTGATTAATTGATATTTAATATAAAATACATATACTCAGTTTCATAAACTCGAATATCTTATTTGTTAAAAAAGCTGTTCCCACATTTACCACTCTTTTATCTTATTTCACAGCATTCTCTTCAATTATCACATTTGTGGTATCTTGAATTAAGATTTACCTGTATTAGTTTGGAATTTCCTTAAACAAAAGACAACTCTTAAATAAATAAAATGAATAACTTATATTGATAGTATAAGTTATTGTACCATCAATAATAACGATATTATAACTTATATATAAGTTATAATAACAATATTATACTTATATTTTATCTTTTACTTTATATACACAAATATTACTAAATGTTTTCAAAGATTAATTTACTAATTAAATTTCATTTACAAGTAAATTAATTTTTGGAATTTTGAACCAGGATCAAAAAATAAATTCATTTTTATATTTCGCTAGTTGATTAACATCAGTTAACTACATCAGATAACTACATTTAATCATGGCCCGAATTTTTTGGTTAACATTTATATCATTAAATTAAAATTTGATATTAATAAAATTAAAATTAGATTGTGTGATGCAGTTTATAGTTAGTGTTTTGTCAAGTATAATAGCTAGAAAATACCTGCACTTTAAATGACCAAATGTATAACGACTGATTAGTGATTGGAGAAGCCTTTTTATATATGCATTGGATGACATTTTAGTGGTGAAGTTTTTTGTATTAAAAAATTGTAAATGATCATAACGCACTTATTAATTAAAATTAATTCAATTAAGATTCAGATTAAGATTTGTTTATTTCGGTAGAAATAAATTAATTTAAATTTATTTATTTGTTTCTTAAATAAACGCTAGACCATTGAGCATGGAATATATTTTATTTCCTATTAGAATTAATGGAATAATTTACAAAGCTGTTTATTTTTTGTGAAAAAGGTTGTTAGAAATCGTAATTTAAAATATTCAAAACTTTGTTTGACGTGAATTAAATTTAATTTTTTAAGCTTCATGTAAGCTGTGGTTCTGTCACGCAACAAACTTTAATTACTAAACAAAACGTTGGCGGTTGTAACTATAATCAAATATTCAGAACTAAATTTTAGCTAAAATACTACGTCACAATATTGTAGAAGGTTTATACAAGACCTAAACGATTATTCCACGCTTCGCTTTATTTTATCCGATTTCACAGCCTTCTTCTCAATTATCATATCTACTTTATTATCTCTATGTTGTATCATTTCATTTATTTTTCCTCTCTTCCCCTTTCATTTTGTCCTCGCCTCCTAGCATAGAAAATATCGATCTTTATATATCGAACAAGATCTAAAATGTAGCTCTTGTTCAGTCTGAAACCGCCTTGAGCAGCCACCTGTCAGATGATGCTGGATGGCCCGTTGTAAGTTTAGTCTGAGTCAACTAAACTAGGTGGCGACACCGAAAAGGCAACGTTAAAAATTATGACTTAAAAGTTACATGTACTCAACAATATTGGAAAAATACGTAAGTACTAATGATTTCAATTTTAGATCTTTTAAATGTAACAGAAAAAATTGTATAGTTTGTGATGTTATAAATAATAATAATTGTATCGTAAGTAATACGACAAACAAATGTTTTTCATTAAATATTAATAATAATTGTAACTGCAATACCGCAGGTGTAGTGTATCTAATACAATGCACATGTGGATTGCAATATATAGGAAAAACATATCAAATGTTAAAAACTAGGTTTAGGCAACACATATAATATACAGCATAATAGTCAAACTATATTTCATAAACATATGAGATTAATAGGACATGATATTAAAAACTGTAAATTATTTATTTTAGAACATATTATCGAAGAAAACATTTCAATATTAAATCAAAAACTATTAGAAAAAGAAGATTTTTGGATTAAAACGCTTAATTCCATGTACACATTAGGATTGAATGACGTGGTACAAGGAATTAGCAGAAGTAGTATAGTAAATAATAAACAATTATATTATAATAATCCGGTTAACCGCAAGCCAAGAACTCATTGCGATAAAAGAAATAAGAAAAATAGAGTTAAAAATATTAAAAAAGAGATGTCTCTTAGAAACAATTAGAAATATTAAAACAACTTTTAAGAGATAATAAGCTAACAGATCTTTATGTAAATATAAGAAGGTTTTCTAAATATATCACTTGTTCAATAAATCAAAGATTAATTAACGACTATGATAGGTTAAGTTGTATAATAGATAGTTATTGTAATACAAAATACTATAATCGTACAATAAATGTTAATAACAGCAATAAAAATATACACTAACCATAAACTTCATTAATAAATGTATAGATAACCTAAATATATAAATAGACTTTTGAATAATTCTAAAAGTAAAGAAATATTAGAATCAGATTTAAGTAAATATATTCCAAAAATAAGGTATAAGTTGTTACCGCCATTAGTACCAAAAATTTGTAATTATAATAAAGAATTGCAATTAATATGTAACGATGATAATATTGTAACGATAATATTAGAAACATCATTATAATTTTATAACATCATAATCATAATCATCATATTAATCATCATCATTATAATTTTATCATTATCTGTGCTATAATGGATAACAAGGGTATAGAGGTTGAATCAGATAAAACTTTACCTATATTACATTAGAATCCAAAATTACATAAAAAACAGTATTTCAGTATTAAAATTATATTTCAGTATTGGTATAAAACACTACTTTCGATTTAAATTTCGAAACAATTATTACAAGTCACTGTTCTATAATGGATAAAAAGGGTATAAAGGTTGAATTAGATAATAAAACTATACCTATATTATATTGGAATCCAAAATTACATAAAAATCCAATAAAACCTAGGTTCATATGTAGTGCGTTTAAATGTACATTTAAACCACTTTCTGTCTATATGAATAAAATACTTAAAGTAATTAAAGCACACTTTAAAAAATATTGCAAGGTAATCGAAATTAATACTGGTATAAAACACTATTTCAGTATTAATTCTACAAAAGAATTTTTAGAACAGACAAAAGGAATAAATTTTCAGAATATAAATACGTACGATTTTAGTACGCTTTATACAAATCTAGATTTAGTAGATATTAAAGAAGCGTTAGTAAAATTAATTAATCTTATATTCGGAAAAAGATATACATATATATGTTATAATAATTATAACGCCTATCTAACAAAAATTAAACCATCAAGTAAATATAAATATATGGATAAAATTGAATTAATAGAATCCTTAAATATTTTGATAAATCAAAATTATTTAAAAGTAGGGACATCTATATTTAGACAAGTAAAAGGTGTTCCAATGGGAGGTAATAGTAGCCCAATTATATGTTGAAAGCTTAATAAATGTGTTGAAAGCTTGGACACTTGTGTTTAAAGCTTGTCCTTTCAACACATTGTCATTTTTGAAAAGGACACTTGTACTGAAAGCTTACAAGAATATCGAAAAGTTTATTTTTCTAAAAATAAAATGTACATCTGTCATCATTAACTAATACGAAGAAAGACACGAATTCAAGTCTACAATATGACATAAAAGTGTAAGAAAAAAGAGTGACTTCTATAACATAAACCTATTTGAATGTAACCATAACTATAATTGTTTAATAATCAAAAGAAATAATTTAAAAAGAATAATAATCATTAAAATAGCATTTTTATTTTATTTATAGTGGCAGATGCGATCCTATAAGCGCTTATACGCTCAGGTAAAAGAGAAAGAAAATGAAAACAAACATGCGAAATAAAATAAAATGTAAAATGAATTTGTTAATGAAATTAAAGGAAGTATATAAATATATAAATTAAATATATATACATATAAATTAGCATTTGCTAAATTCGAAGAAATAAATGACTTAAATATCTTCAATAGAAATTTGAGTTGGATAAGATCTTGAGGGAATGCATTTCTTGATTTATTGTGCAGGAGGAACCATGAGGCAGGAACGTAGACGTCGTTTGAAGAGTGGGAGCGATTAGGAAGAACGGACATAGGCTGTGAAAGAATTCCAGGAAGATGGAACAGTGAAGATAAAATAGAGGAGGCCGTAGTTGGTTGGGTGCTGAGGGACGTGGAGGAATCGAGAATTACTTGATCGCAGAGCAAATAAGAAAGTGCAAATGATCACGATAAGCAAGGTGTAAATTGAATAGTGAGTGATTAAATAAAAGACGAAAGCTAATGATATGCAAACGAAATTTAACGTGAAGGATAATGGCCAACATAGGACGGAAAGATTATGAGATATATGATCAAAGCGGCGAAGACGTAAGGTTACACGAGGAGCAGATTTTATGATACGTCAGAGGTAAAATAGCAAAATTGGAAGAGTTGGCAAGTTAATAAGTGATAAGTGGAGGTCGAATGCACAAGTAGAAGACTAGTGGCGACTTCGAACATATATGTGTTTACTTCTATTATTATAATTTTGATTTGCCAGATGATCATATGGCTCACATTAAATATCAAAAATGTATGGCTTCACACCAAAAGGAAATTGAAGTCTCAATATGGAACTAATAAAAGAATCCTATAATTTTATAATTTCTCAAAAACGGCATGAAATATCAAAAAAAAACATAAAACCATAATAACCATATATATAAGATAAGACTGAAAGATGATGGGAGATATGGTCGAAGCGGCAAAGACGCAAGAGGACAAGAACATCAGTGTTTATGATACATTGGAGAGGTAAAAGATCAGAATTGGATGAGTTGGCAAATAAATAATCGATTATAGGAAACATGATAGACGATATAAGAACGAGATAAGAACGGAAGTCGATCAGCCTACGAATGCGACGGAAATTACGAAGGAATAATAACGAGAATTGAACTATGTCACGACAAACATGCTTAAGGGAAAGAAAATTGTTGATGTAAAAACCTAAGAAAACTATATTGTCGACGATTTGGATAATGATCGAATTAATAGATAAAGTAGGTAGATTCATGTCGAGATGAGTAGGGATGATCCACATGATTTTAGACTTTTCAGGATTAAGAGCAAGACGAAGGAAGGAAATATGCTTGTAGATAAACATAAGATAATGTGTTGAAGAAGTAGCTATATCATGGATACAGAGATGATGCACGTGAGATTAAAAAATATATCATCGGCATTCCTTATTGGATGAAAGTTATGTTATAGTCACGAGTTGTAACAGACAAGTCGCCGAGAGGGAAGAAGAAAATTAGATGACCTTAAACGAAGACTTGTGGAATACCGTGCAAGATGGAAGAAAAGAGAGATTAAGAGGAGTTTGAGTAAACTCAAGAGAGCGTTTGCAGAGATAAGATGTGAACTAGGCTACAGTAGGAACGAAGAAGCCATAGTCGTGATGAAGGCGAGAGATTTGTATTAATAATCGGCAATGCCGAACGCTGAAGACAGGTCAAAAGAGATTACGGCATTACATAGTTTCATATTGTGGGTTTGAAGTAGATCACTGAAAACATTTAAACAAACCAGTTCAAAACGAATTATTAGAACGAGGGCATATTATAAGGGTGTATAAATTTAAGAAAACAAGGTAAATATTGATTTGATACAACACAAAACGCTCTAGCAGTTCAAATAAGTTCGGAATAAGATAAATTCGGAAGGTATGAAGATGGAAGCAAAGCATCAAGAGACGGCTTTTATAGAAGAGGACGTACGATGGCAAATTTCCAGTTCTCTGGAAAAGTACAGCTACAGATAAGGAGTTGAAAAGGGTGGTAAGGAATGGAGATATAATGCAATGAATAGATTTAAATACACACCTAGGGACATGCTTGGAAGTCGAAGAGGTGTTGGGCAAAGATAGGAGAACCCTAGATACTTCGGAAGAAACTAGAAGAATATGGAACAGCTAAGGAAGAAATATGAATGATAAATAAGACGAGGATTGATTATTTACATGAATAGTGAAGATAATTTTTAGACTAAAAATAAAATGATAACTCTTGAGATCGATGATATTAATATTTGGAGAGCAAGCAAGAATGTAATTAAAGGGGAGCATCGAAGATTTAAGTTATGAGCAAGATGACTATAGATAGGAGTGTGAACAAGTTTCAGAAATCGAAAATATACTCTAAAAGAATGATGTAAAATGCGTTTAGAAATTCTACAGTCAGATTCGAATTAAGGTGCACACGGGGGGCGTTAAGGAGATATGGACTGGTAATGTAAAAATAATCGATGAAGGTGGAGAGCTCATTTTCAGAAAAGTATGGATAAACTATTAGTTGTTTTAGTATTTTTTTGGCAAGTTATATAAAGTTGCAACAAGTTATATAAACTTGTTGTTACTTTACTAACTTCTTGACACTATTTTAGATTTGTGAATAAAGCTTTTCTTATCGGTTTCTGTCTCAATTTTATTCACAAATGGTAAAAATTTATAATAACCAAGACAATTTTTTAACAAAAAGCCTTTCTTATCGGTTTCTGTCTCAAATTTATTCACAAATTGTTGACTTATAGACGCTCTTTTCAAACCTGAATTTGAAACTGACGGCTGACTCAATGGATGCAGAGTGAGAATGGAGACATTGGTAATATCGTTTAAGAGTGGTGCCAAAATAGAAATTGTGCAGTTGATGAGTGGGATATCGTTTCAGCGTATTCTGTAGTCGCATGAAAGTGATACCGATCAGGAAAAACTCGATCTACTGAAGATTTTTGTATCCGCACTCTTATTCGATAAAATTTACGAATGCGCTACATTTGAGGCTGCCAACAAAGCGCTTGGTGATACATTTGTCAAAACAGTCAACGCTGTAAACAAGCGCCATCTACTCTGCACTCTCAAACAAACAGCTGACCAGACAAATCGCCCGAACGATAGAGTCATTACAATTGACCGCCTACCAACACAAACCTGAATGTCAAGTAAATGCGGTTTCGAAAAGGTGAAGCTGCTCGTGCCGATTCAGAAAGGTCTGAAGAGGACGTCTTAGCGGCTATCCATCCTAAATACAAAAATCTGTGTTTTTTTCTTCTGCGGAGACAGAAGACATGAGCGTTACAATTGCCCGGCCTGTAACGCTGAATGTACGTATTGCAATAAGCGAGGGGGGGCACTACGCAAAGGTTTGCCAATCCAATCTGCGTCGACAATCAATTTTGAAATATTTACATCGTAATACGTACTCCGATTCTTTTAATATCAAGTCTTCTAATTGCGTACACATCCTCAACGCATGCAACATACAACTGCACTCGAAGTTGAATAGCTTCGTGATCGATGTGTCTGCAAGCGGACATACGATAAAAAGGCGTAACTAGATACAGACAGCTCTTCTAACTTCATCGACCCTGCTACAGTACGAAAACTGTCACTGAATACCGAAGCCTGTTTAGTAAAAGTGTCCATGGCCTATTTGGCTCACAATTTAGTCTGCAATGAGATATGTTCTGCCACAATCTCATAACGTGGTAAAGAGTACGGAGATGTACCGTTAGTCGTTATTCCAAAACTCTGCTGTATAATTATTCTCGGGCATCCTTTCATAAATCTTCATTTCGGAATATCAATCAAACTGTTGAGTCATGCAAGCAAGCAACAACTTATTATTGGACAATTATCGTGCATTGATCTACTTGCTTCCTATTTATTTCAAGATGACCATAAGAGATGGAAGCCTATCGCTACTCCTTCTCGCCGTCATACCCGAGAAGACGACCGTTTTATCGATTCCGAAATCAAACGATTGCTCGATGATAAGATAATTGAACCTTGTCGTTCTGCCTGGCGGGCACAAGTATTAGTCGTACACAAAGATGGTAAACAACGCCTTGTCGTCGACTACTCACAAACAGTAAATATGCTTACAGTCCTTGATGCTTACCCTGTCCCGAACATCGATGACCTCATAAATAAGATATCTACCAACAAAGTCTTCAGTACCTTCCACCTTAAAAATGCGTATCAACAAATACCAATGAAAAATGATGAAAAATATTTGACCGCATTTGAAGCTAATGGACAATTGTTCCAGTTCCGAAGAGTTCCTTTCGGCTTGACGAATGCTGTCGCAGTTTTCTAGCGAACAATAAACGATATTATCGTCAGAGAAGAGCTACAAAATACGTACGCATACTTGGATGATATCATTGTATGTGGAGAAACTCAACTGCAGCATGATCAAAACATCGAAAGATTTCGTGCAGCTGCGTCCAAATACAACATAACTCTCAACGAGGATAAGTGCATGCTCAACAAGACAATAATCAATATCCTGGGATATCAAATCGGAAATGGGACCAAACGAAAAGACCCAACGCGCGTAAAGGCGTTACGACTTACTGCATCTCGAGTAAAAGCTTGGGTTTCGTGCAAACATAAATTCATATTATGCGCGGATATCATCTATAGACCCTAAGTTTTATTCAACACCTGTTGATATCCAAAGAGATTATGAGTGTCCACAGCCGACAAAGCGATCACTTATCGCAAAGCTCCTGAACATACTTTTCGTCTTAGTCTTTTCAATACTCGCTCCATTTTTCATATAGCTGATATGCTCCTTGAAATATTCGATCAATTATCTATCGATATTCTCTGTATTACTGAATCATGAGTGATACCGATCTGACTCTTGCGATCTTGCTAATCGTTGTATATGTAACACTGGTTGTTCTCTAGTTAAATCAGCTCGTTCAATTGTATCACTTACAGCTACTGCTTCTAACCATGATAGTATTGTTGCCATTGCTCATCAACCAACGTCTCTTCATAAAATTAACGCTAACATCGGTTACACTTCGTTTGAACTGCTTATATGTAGATTATCAACCCCTTTCCCTCTATAAGTTGTGATTGCATACCGTCCAGGATCAGCTGCCCCCTCACGTATGTTCTTTAACGACCTTGCAGATCTTCTTTATCAATGTTCATTGTCTCATACACCTTATTTTGTTCTAGTTGACTTAGCATTCATCTTAATCGCCCAACTGACTCTGACTCTATCACTCTCACTAACCTTTTTTCTGATTTTAGCTATAAATTACTTTCAACAAGCCCACTCATATTCTCGGTGCTGCTATCGACATCATTGCTGTTCCCAACTGCTTCAATGACGATACCTCCTTGCCAATTACTGATCCTGGTTTCTCCGATCATTTCCTTGTCACTCTTACTCTTATTCGTCCCCATCCTAATTCTCCACCAACGACATTAGCTACTTCAAGTCTACCACGGAAACTTCTCGATATTCCTATTCTCTATGCAGCCTTACTAAATTCTTCACTCTTTGCACTTCCACTTAACCATCTTTCTCTCTGATGATCTCTGAATTCTGTTTTATTCTGAACTTATGAATATCCTCAATCACCTTACGCCTAGTCAACCCCGACGTTTTCAGCGCTTGCGCCATGCTCCCTGGTTCGATTCCGACTGTTATCTTTCTAAGCTTCGACTCCGTCACTCTTTTCGTAGGTTTAATCGTTTTCTTAAACGTTCTCCAAACATACTCACTCCAAATCTCCGTGCTTCCTATATTTCTCTTTGCCGTTCCCATCTCATTCTCATGCATACTAAGCATACTCTCTTTTGGCGAAATCAACTCGAGTTCTCTTCCAACTCTAAATCTTATTGGAAAATCTTAAACTCGATTTTTCAAGATAACCTACCCTTTGTAACATACATCCTGATGAATTTTCTTCTTATCTACAATTTAAGCTATCTAATTTACTTTATCTTCTACCCATATGCGCCTTGTACTATCTTTTCTCTTTAATACTTCCCTCCCAGAGCTATTCCACCTTCTTCCTACAATCTCTCGACTTAGAACCTCCCTCCGTATCATTAAATTCTACAATTCTTCCTATCGTTGATAATCTCGTTTTCCTAGGCTTCCATTTCAACAACTGACTTTCACTTAACCTTTCGTTAGAGATAAAGTACGCTCATATGCCTTGAGTCTCCTTAACCTCCGTCAAATTTGTATATTGATCGATTTTCCTTGTTGTTTGTCATATCTTAAAATAAGTCTTGGTTATTGAAACTCTTACAATTTATGTAATTTTTTCACAATTTTGAGCTAAAATTGTCTTGATTGTTAAATACTTACAATTATTCCTGTCAGTTCCGCTCGCTACGCTCGCGGATTGAGCTCAATCTATCGATAAAAGGTCATGCCTAAAAAAGCGCGATCTCAGATCCCTGTTCCTGATCAACAATCTTCCACATCTGAATGCAATGATGGTTATACCAGCTTTGAAGTTGGATGCGATTCCAAAGATTGCGATGTATGGACACTTGTTCGTGTTAAAATATCCGACCACTCGGTGTATAAACGTAAACATTTCACTTGCGGTTTTTGTACATCAGTACGACTACTACAGTTATCCTGCTCATCTACTCCTGTATCACACACTACCACTCAGACCAATGCTGTTTTAGATGTTTCCCTCGCATCAACACCTGACTTCGCATCATATAATCCCATTATTGAACCTACTCTCTCACACACTCCTCGTTCAACTACGTACCAAACTTCCATTAATCTTTCTCATTCTAACAATGCTAACGGCAAAGCTTTTCATCTCGTACCTCCTCTTTCCTATTCCTCCCCCAATCTAAATAAATCTCAAACTTCTTTATTCTCCTCACGAACTCCTTACTCGACCCCCCCTGTATCACCTCTCAATAATTTACACCCTTCCATCAAAATCATTTCCAGTAACATTTCCGATCAACTAATTCAACACTCCATTCCTGTCAATCATGCCCCAACCTATTTTAATTCTCCTTACTCTACCTCCCACGTAACACTTCCCAATAAGTTACATCCTTCATTTAAAATCATATCCAGTCACATCTCTGATCAACCGATTCAACACCCCGCTCCTGTCACACTTGCTCCAACCAATATTAATTCTTTATC
This sequence comes from Pomphorhynchus laevis, assembly GCA_012934845.2. Taxonomy (NCBI): domain Eukaryota; kingdom Metazoa; phylum Acanthocephala; class Palaeacanthocephala; order Echinorhynchida; family Pomphorhynchidae; genus Pomphorhynchus; species Pomphorhynchus laevis. The sequence goes on along the minus strand of WNNJ02000147.1, from coordinate 81,372 downwards.
AAGCACCCCTGTCATTTCCACTTCTATCTGCTCATCTACCTCGACTCCAACCAGCTCTGTCCGTCCACCACTTCCACGAAATCGTTTTCCTTCGCGCGATCGCTGTATAATCATATCAAACTTAAAGCTTTCCGAATCTGCTTCTCCACAATCTCGCCTCGATGATGATGTATCTGCTTTCAGGTCTATCCTAGCAACCATTCTTCCTGATGATAACCCATCACTCTTCAATAATATCGCTCCTGTATCCTTTATTCGTTTAAACAAATCCACTAAATCAAATCATCTCAGTCCTCCACTCTTAAAAATCGTTTTCCGACATAGTTCACATGCCTCTTCGGTACTCTCCCAACGTTTTAAACTTCTTACCACTTCATCTACTTGCCGTATCTTTCCTGACCGCTCCCCTTCTGATATTGCCCAGCTCAATTTAGCTCGCATTGAAAAACATCGACGTGAAACAAACGGCGAGTCATCCTTATCTATACGTAAAATCAACGGAAATTTTCACGTTCTTCACACAAGGCCAAAAATTCGATGGCGTCCCATCTCTCCCCCTTGTCTTCTTCGCTAGTCGATCTCGCTCCTAAGCATACTTTTCGTCTTAGTCTATTCAACACTCGCTCCATACTTCATAAAGCTGATATGCTTCTCGATATCTTCGATCAATTATCTATCGATATTCTCTGCATTACCGAATCCTGGCACACTGACTCCGACGATCTTGCTATTCGTCGTCTATGTCGCTCTGGTTGTTCTCTAGTTGAATCAGCTCGTCAAATTACATCTCATACATCTACTGCGTCTAACCATGGCGGTATTGTTGCCATTGCTCGTCACCCAATGTCTTTACGTAAAATCAACGTTAACATCCGTTACACTTCGTTCGAATTACTCATATGCAGATTATCAACGCCTTTCCCTCTGGAACTTGTGATTGTATACCGTCCAGGTTCAGTTGCCCCATCACGTATCTTCTTTAACGACCTTGCAGATCTAATGTCTCACTGTTCATTGTCTTATACTCCTTCTTTTGTTCTCGGTGACTTTAACATTCGTCTTGATCGCCCGTCTGACTCTGACTCTATCACTTTAACTAATCTTTTTTCTGATTTTAACTATAAATTACTTTCAACAAGCCCAACTCATATTCTCGGCGGTGCTCTCGACATCATTGCTGTTCCTAACTGCTTCAATGACTATACCTCCTTGTCAATTACTGATCCTGGTTTGTCCGATCATTTCCTTGTCACTCTTACTCTTACTCGTCCCCATCCTCCTTCTCCGCCTTTACCATTATCTACACCAAGTCGACCCTGGAAGCTTCTCGATATCCCTATTCTCTGCACAGCCTTACTCAATTCTTCACTCTTTTCACTTCCTCTTAACTATCTCTCTCCCGATGATCTCTGCATTCTGTTTGATTCTGAACTTACGTCGATCCTCAATAACCTTCTACCTAGTCGACTTCGACGTTCCCAGCGCTTGCGCCATGCTCCCTGGTTCGATTCTGACTGTAGTCTTTCTAAGCGTCGACTCCGTCACTCTTTTCGTATGTATAAACGCTTTCTTAAACGTTCACCCAACTCACTCCCTCCAAATCTTCGTGATTCCTACTTTTCTCAACGCCGTTCACATCTCATTCTTATACGTACTAAACGTACTCTCTTTTGGCGAAATCAACTCGAGTCATCTTCCAACTCGAAATCTCATTGGAAAATCTTAAACTCAATTCTTTCACGATCATCTACCCCTTGTAATATAAATCCTGATGAATTTTCTTCTTATCTACAAACTAAGCTATCTAATTTACTTTCCCTACTACCCATAGCCCCCTTGTACCCACTCTTATCTTTAAATACTTCCCTCCCAGAACTATTCCACCTTCTTCCCGTTTCGTCTGATGAAGTTTCTTCGGTTCTGCTGTCATTACCTAATAAAACCTCTCCTTCTGACCCAATTCCCACTCACTTACTTAAAAATATCTGCACTTTTATCTTACCCTTCCTAACCACATTGTTCAACTCGTCCATCCGTAGCTGTACATTTCCTTCCATCTGGAAATGCGCCACTGTTCGTCCTATCATCAAAAAGCAATCTCTCGACTCTTCACTACCATCTTCGTACCGTCCAATCTCACTTCTCCCAACCCTCTCTAAACTCCTTGAGCGTCTCGTTCTTAAGCAAGTTAATACATATCTCTATTCCTCTAACTTATTTCCTCCCTTCCAAGCCGCTTTTCGCTCTAATTACTCTACCGAAATTGCATGTCTTAAAGTTTATAACGACTTACTCATATCGCGCGATCATAAATTATGTAGTGTCATAGTTTCTCTTGATCTATCGTCTGCTTTTGACATCGTCGATCACTCGATTCTTCTCCATCGCCTTCGTCATGATTATGGCTTCTCTTTACCCACTGTATCATGGTTTTCTTCATATCTATCAAACCGTACATTTCGCGTATATTCTAACTCTTCTCTCTCCCATCCTTCGTCCATTCCGTCCGGTGTTCCACAAGGCTCCGTATTAGGCCCTATACTTTTCTCTCTTCTTCTTGGTGATTTGTCTTCGATTTCTCATAAATTTAACTTCCATGTTATGCAATATGCTGATGACATTCTCATCTATGCTCATGCACCTGTTTATCGTATTCACGATCTTAGTGTTTCTGCTTCCGACTGTCTTGTCTCAATTTCCAATCATCTTTCTTCCCTTCGCCTTTCTCTGAATCCTGATAAATCCAAAATTATGTGGATCCTACCTCGACGCCTCTGCTTCGAACCTCCCTCCGTATCATTAAATTCTACAATTCTTCCTATCGTTGATAATCTCGTTTTCCTAGGCTTCCATTTTGACAACCGACTTTCACTTAAACCTTTCGTTAGAGATAAAGTACGCTCATCTACCTTGATACTCCGCAACCTTCGTCAAGTTCGTAGATTGATCGATTTCCCTTCTTGTATGACTCTCATATCATCTCTCCTTTTTTCTAGACTCGATTACTGTCTTAGTCTATTTTCCAACTCACCTAAATCCACTCTTCTTCCCCTACAACGCATCGTCAACGCAGCTGTCCGAATTCTCCTCCGTCTTCGTCGTTTTGATCACACATCCTACCATCTTGCTTCTCTCGATTTGCCTACAATTTATTGTCGTGTTCAAATTCGTCTTCTTATCGTTGCTTTCCGCCTTGTAACTTTTCATACCCCTTCATTTCTCAACCTTCCTTTTCTTGATAATTCCCGTCCTGTTTACTGTTCCTTGCGTTCCTGTAATTCCCTTCTTTTACATGTCCCAAACTACTCTACCTCCTTTGGACTCCGCTCCTTCCTGGTGGCTGCTCCTCTATCGTGGAATCATCTGCCCATTCATATACGCCAATCAACTTCCCTGCAGTGCTTCAAACGACAAATCCGATCCCATTTTAACAATTTAACTGCTTGACTTTCTCATTTTTGTTTGTGGACTTGTAAGCGTACAGCTTGTACGCATTTGCCACATTAAATAAATTTGTATTATTATTATATCTTATCACTTTGTCTTAAGACTTGATTACTGTCTTAGTCTATTTTCCAACTCACCTAAATCCACTCTTCTTCCCCTACAACGCATCGTCAACGCAGCAGTCCGAATTCTCCTTCGTCTCCGTCGTTTTGATCATACATCCCACCATATCGCTTCTCTAGATTTGCGTACAATTTATTGTAGTGTTCAAACTAATGTTCTTTTCATTGCTTTCCACCTTGTAACTTTTCATACCCTTTCATTTCTCAACCTTCCTTTTCTTGGTAATTCTCGTCCTATTTATAATCCTTGCGTTCCTGTAATTCTCTCCTTTTACACGTACCAAACTACTCTACCTATTTTGGTTTCCGCTTCTTCCTTGTAGCTGGTCCTCTCTCGTGGAATCACCTGGTCGTTCGTATACACTAATCAACCTTACTGATGTGCTTCAACGGCAAGTCCGATTCTATTTAAACAATTTAACTAATTTATCTGTATGACTTATGGTGTTTTTGCTAATTAGTGGACTTAAAAGCGTACAGCTGGCACGCATTTGCCACGTCTAATAAATTATTATTAAGAGTAAATTAAATGGTATTTAATATTACTTGATTATGAAAGCAGTTAAAAAAATTATCAGTTTGCGGTAGAGATTATGAATGTAAAGAGGAGACGCATGTAAGATGTAAGTAAAATTACGAATGTGGACAGATAAAGAGTTCCAGGCTAAAGCAAAGTCTCTAGAGTAAGATCGATCACAGAAGTTTGAGGATTATTTGGGGTCAGATAGAAAAGTTTTAGATAGATGATCAACTACGGAAAGGGTTTTCAAATTTAAGAAGAGTTTATTTAAGTGACATAACAATATACACATATGACATCAGTATTAAAAAATCCCCACTTTTCCATTCATTAATTTTGTGAACAGTATTTGTCATAAATATTTTGATAAAAAAATTAATGATTTATTAAAGTAAAAAACAAAATTCATATATATTTTCGTTTTTTTTTCTGACTTTTTCGACCCCAGCCAAGTATGGAGCCCCAATCGAGTTTCCTTTCTTTATTCTTTTTTCTTTCTTTTTGCAGGTTTCGATTGAGATTTCTTTGGTTGGATGTCGAGGATAAGAATTTTAAACAAAAATTCAAAATGATAAACTGCTAAAATTCAATTCTAAAAAATAAAAATTCAAAATCATCATAAAAAAACAAAATTTGGATAAAATTGATATTACCAATAAAATAAAAAATATTTTGTAACATTATCTTAAAATTATTTAAACAATGACAAAAAAATGAAGATATAATACATTTAATTATACTTTTCTTAATTTCTCTAATTTCTCTGACAAAGCACTTGTAGGCAAGCGCAATATAAAATTAATATATTCATCTAATTTTAGAAAAATAATCAAATTTCAAACAAGATAAACAAAAAATTATTCAAAACATTTGATTTTCAAATTGTAAAATAAAACATATTTTTTAATTAATTTATTTTTAATTTCAATTTCATTCATAAAAAATTTATTTATTAAAATTAATAATCGTTTTAAAAATATATATCGTTGTTCTGGAGGGCGATTGTTTGAGTAGAAGTACAACCCGCTCAGTACAAACGCATTGAGCACAATTATACATCTACCCAAACCGGCATTTAATCGTCTCGCTCTTTCAAACATCCGTAGCCCCTTTCTAACTAATTTGAAACACCTGGCCATATCTGACCTAGGATGCAAACGTGGTTCGAAAACGGATCCCAGAATGCGCACCCGACGCTTTTGATTCCCTGGAAGAGAATCGAGGAGACGAGTGTGCTTTCCAGGACGCCGAAATCTGTAATGAACAAAATTGCTCTTCGCTGGGTTTAAAGACAAGCCAAACTTCGCTAAGCGATGAGCAACAATGTCCATTACAGACTTCATTCGCCCTTCAAACCTTGCATCCGACAGAGTATTTCTCTTAAATGCGATCGAGATGTCGTCCGCATAAATGATGGCGTGGGTGTTCCTATCCAAAAGACCCTCCAGAACTCCCCTCGTCACTATCATATAAATGATAGGAGACAGAGGTGAGCCCTGGGGAAGTCCTTTGTTGAGATGATAGTACTTACCCCCGTCATCATCCAAGTAGAAAGTTCTTGCTTTTAATATACCCAGGACACGATGCAACAAATTACTCGGTATACCATCACTGGTTAACGTTGTAACTATTGCATCATGCTCCAAGTTGTCGAAGGCTGCCGACACATCCAGCGAATAGAGAACTGCAGGTCGTCTATCGCTGGTGAGAAACCTCTGCATTGACCTTACTGCCTTAACAGTTCCCCTTCCTCTACGAAACCCGTGAATGTGGTCTCCCAACATATTACGATCTTCGTAGAATCGGGAAAGGTTCCTCGCAAGAGCTCTCTCATACACCATAACAATATTATTAGATATTGTTATGGGTCTTGTGTCTTTAGCATTCGACACCCATCTTCCCTTCGCAAGGAACACCACTTTTCCGACCGCAATATCACACCAAGATGCTAAAGGCACTCCTAGCATCTTGGCAGCAATATCCGTCCGAACCCTATCGACGACCAATTTGGTCGCAGCAGCGCATGCCGAACACCCGTTAGACGAAGTCTTTGGCACGACTGGCCACGCACTCAAAATGTCCTCGATAGTGATGTCCTCTTGCGAATTGTCGATTGTCGAAAACAAGAGTTCCATACGGATCTTCATCATTTTCCTCTCGGTCCATCCTTCAGCATTGGCTAGGTGTTTCATTTTCATTTCATGAAGTACATTCCCAAAACCCTTAGAGGATATCCACTTAGAAGCCGCTGCCCTCCAAGAACGGAAGGTGGTTCGCCTAATGGTTTGCCACCATTCCTTTGAAAAATTCTTGTAAGACAGCAACTTTTTAGCGTCTACCTTCTGCTCCAACTCTTGAATATCATTCTTGAGCAGAGCCATTTGAGCGATTCTCTGAGACGAAGGATTCGCATCCGTTCGTAAACCCCAGAGAATACGTTTCAATTGAAGAGTTTTAGGAGTGTACTTGATGTTGGGCGGTCGTTTAGTACTTAAAAATTTATTTGCATTACTAAAAATTGCATTATTTAAAATTAATAGAGAATTTGGTTCTTTTAATTTATTTGTAAAATTTGTCAAAAACGTCTCATCTAAAATATTCAAACAATCGAAAAAATTAAAATTATTATTTATTATAAAATTATTATTGCAAATACTAAAATTTATTATTTCATTAAAAGTATTTTTTAAAATAGTACAGAAAATATCTTTATTATTTAAATTTATCATTACTTCGCTTATTGATCTATTAAAAGCTTGTATACCGGCCCGTGTCGGTTGGAATCTTATCTTGAAAACTAGTTCCTCCTTCCACGACCAATATACAAGCTTATGCCCATCATTAAAAGTATCTGGCAGCAAATTCTGCTGCCATTTAATTTTAAAATTTGTATTTTTGTTTTGCATAGCAAAATCTAACGTGGAGCAATAACCATTGCGACGACGGATAAATGTCCCTTCCGGGGGACATATGACCTCCCATGCTGGAGCGATCATGCTGCCCACCCGAGACCCACCGTCGTCGTTGAAATCTCCAATTAAAAATTGACCACCCAAATTGAAGATCTTCAACAGCATTGATCGAATCTCTCTCCTCCCCTTTTTCGAACTCCAGGCCCCCGGCTTGATGTAACAATTTGCTACATAAACTGGGCGTCTAGAGATGAAAAACCGGAGGAGCTGGAATGAACCTACTTTGCTAGTGCCATGCGATAGTAAAGATGCGCAAAAACGCTTCTTTACCACCGACACTAGGAAGAGTTCCATCCTAAGACCTTCTGCTGACACAAATGTGTCGCAGTCGTCGATCTTGCTGCTAAAAATCCTCAATTGATCGGGTGATCTTGCTTCCTGTAAGAGAAGCACATCTGCCGGTATGAGACTGAAATAATGTATCAGGTTCTTAACAGAACCTATATTCCAACTCATTAGACAGATGTCTTCAAGCGAAGAATACTCAATTCTTCGTTTTTTTTTCTTGCATTCGAAGCTTTGTGCCAGGAACTGCCCCTCCGACTCGACGCCACCTGAAGTGATTCAGGTAACGTCAGCATCTTTATAGCAGTCCCTGGCGCTTTAATCGAAAGACCATCAGAATCAGTCGATACTACTGAACAATAGTCCATATTATTGTCCTCATTCTGAGGGCCTTGTATTTGTGACAAATCGTTGAAACGATTAAAAGTAGTCACCGAAATCGATGACTTGTCTTTCTCCTGTTTCAACGATCTGTATTTGCGTAATGTTGTTGCGTTCAACTCCGATTTGAATTTCTTCAAATCGGATTCGTGGATTACAGCATCTTTTTTTAATTTCGCATTTTCCTGCCTTAAGGCAGCCATTTCTTTTTCAAGAGTAAGTACTCTCTCGATCAACATCGCTGCTTGTCCAGCGTGTTGATCCAGAGAGTTACTTTTGGCTGCCCTAATATAGGACTAAGCTTCCTCACAAGCCTTCTTGTTCTCACCGTTTACCCAGGCCAAGTAAGACTTGAACTCTGGACAAACGTGTGAGTACGCCTTGTGAGGTTGCCTACAGTTTGCACATGTCGGCCTATTTTTATTTCCACATGCTTGTGTTTCGTGTTCTTCTCCGCAGTGGACGCAACGCGGTGACACTTCTCGACACATGTTCGAAAAATGTCCCCAGCGCTGACATCTATAACACTGCGGATACTGAAAGGCAGCATCGTCTTCGTCGAATATCTTTACAGATATTCGATGTCCGCAGATGCTGCCTCCATCTTCTTTCAATTTTTTCAAACTACATATAGTTCCCTTCAAAAGAAAGGAACTATATGATTGATTAAAAGATTTGCATGCTTTTAGAATTCTTACATCATATTGATGTAAGAATTCTTCAACATCTTCTTTCTCCGCAAATGACGGCACATCCCTAAGGATGGCCGTCACTTGTGGAGAAATGTCGATAATTTCTATACCCTCTTCTCCAACTAAAGCCGCTTTGAATTTATCTTTCAAAGCTAAGCTTTTGAAGGAGATTCGGTAGAAATTATCTCTTTTGAAAAACCGTTCGAAGATTTCTCCTCGAACAGTTTTTCTTATTTCCCTCTCTCTATCTCTCTTATTTTTTTGTTTAGATTATGGTTTTCTTTACATGTTACTTTAATTGCAAAAGAGTCTTGCTTTATATGCAAGAGCCTCTTTTGCACTGAAGATTATTTTTCTATATTTTTTAAATTTTCCTCCACCCGGGAAGAAGATTTTATCTTCCCAACTGGCTTAAGGCAATTAGTTCCTTCCAACTGTACTTATGTACTTATATATGAATAAATAAATAGAAACAATAAACAAAAGGCAAATACAACAAACAAAAATAAATAAAATAAAATAAAATAAAATATAAAAAATTAATAAACTATATCAAAAGCAAAAACTCACCTTTCAGCTATTAATATAGGTCTTGATTCCGAAAACTTGAACACTAATATAGCTCTTGATTCCGAAAACTTGTACACAAATATAGCTCTTGATTCCGAAAACTTGAACACCAATATAGCTCTTGATTTCGAAAACTCAACACTGAAACTGAAAACTCGACACTGAAAACTGACTGATTTTTTGATACAACAACTGTCGACATTAATATTTTGATACAATAACTGTCGACATTAATATTTTAATACAATAACTGTCGACATTAAACAATTTAACTAATTTAACTGTATGACTTTTGCTGTCATTCAGATTCCATGAAAATCGCAAAATTTAAAAATAATAGGAAAGAATAAAAGAAATTAATAATGGATTATTCATTCCGTTGGTGTTTTCAACAAGGGGGGGCATATGACCGGTAGCATACACTAATGAAAAATATAGCACGAAGGATATCATCTAAAAGGTCTGTACGTACCACGAAGTAATAAGCGACATGCGAGTCAAACTATGTGTATGCTTAGCAAGGCTTGCCTCGACTTCTTATCGGACAAATAGGAGAGCAAATCTTGTGCTTGGGCAGCGATGTATCGAAGGAAGTTCACAGAAAAATGTGTAAAGGCTCATTTGCGGGAACCGCAGTTGTCAACGCTTATTGAGTTAATAATAAATGGCGTGTGCTTAAAAAATATGATGACATACACGAGTACAATCTAGGTAGTTAGATGCCGTTATTTGCAAGCAAAACTCTTCATCACTCCTGCACTTCTAACATCTCGCGAATTTACCGCTTTTGGAAATCAAAATTTCGTTAAAGCTGTCTTACTATGGTAATTATGCAATCGAATGCAACAACTGAAATTTTCTAAGATAAAGATCGAAATAATTTTGTTTAGTTAATTGGCGATATCAATTTATTACACTTGCTTTTTGTATACTGAATGGGAATTTTTCGTATTTAAATACAAGAAGTAAGGTGGGAAATAATTAAATCAGATAGTTGAGTATACCTATTTTATACGATATATAAATAAAAATGATAAATAATAAATAATTATATAAGATTTTATATAATTTATATTTATATCAAGTTAAAATTTAAAATTTAAATTTAAAATAAAAGTCAGTTGTTATGAATTGACTAATAAATAAGACGTTGTATCACAATAAGGATTAGAGGTCATCAGGAGGAACTGCTATGTTATCAGGATTCTACCTTATCCCTTGACCCAACATATCAGCGGGCCAAACTTGTGCTAATGACGTATTTTATCTGATGAAATTTAATTATCTAATATTTTATATATCGTATCTAATATAAATATCAAAATTTTAAGATTTTTTATAATTTTGATTTTTATAATTTTTATAATTCATATTCATTTACAGATTTTGTTCCGAATTTTATGAACCAATTAATAGATAATCAGATCAGATAACTGAGTCTACGTATTTTATAATATATATAAATAAAAATAAAGATAAATAATAAATAATTATATAAGATTTTATACAATTTATATTTATATCAAGTTGACATTTAAAATTGAAATAATTGAAATAATAAAATTTTAATAATTTTATATTATATTTTATATAATTTATAATCAATTCCATCATACTTAGCCATCAATTCAATATACTATATATAAATCAAAAATAAAGATAAATAATGAATAATAAATAATAATCTAAGAGTTTATACATTTGAAATTTATATAACGATAAAATTTATTAAAATTTAAAATAAAACTCAATTTTTATGACACACTATGTATAATAATAAGGATTAGAGGTCATCACCAGGAACTGCTATGTGATAAGGTTTCGGACCCTATTTATCGACCCAACATAGCAGCGAGGTCAAATACATGCTAATGATGTATTTCCTCTGAAATAACTATCTAGTATCCTATTCTAATACAAAGTATATTATTTATTATCCATCCATACAAATTTGCCACTTAAGAGTTTAAATTTATTCTTTATATTATTGTGTTGATTTATATATTTTACTATTTTCTGCTTGATAAAGATAAATTATTAATAAAGATAAATTATATCTTAATTAAATATAAATAAAATAAAATTAAATTTATCTTTAAATTAATTACTTAATTAAATTTATCTTTATCTTAATAAAGATAAATTATAATTTTATTTGATAAATAAAGATAAATAATAGATAATTATAAGGTTTAATACAATTCATATTTATGTCAAGTTAAAATTTAAAATGGAAATTTAAAATAAAACTCAATCTTTATGAATTGACTAATAAAGAATATACGATGTATTCGAATAAGAAATATAGGTCATCAGGATGAACTGTTATGTTATCATGTTTCGATTCAACATATCAGAGCGGTCAAATGCATTCTAATGAAATATTTCCTCTGATGAAATGTGATTATTTAGTATCTTATTCTAATACAAAGTATATTGTTTATTATCCACAAATACTATTATGATAATATAATATTATTATATTTTTTTATTATAAAATAATAATACAATAAAAAATTACAATTAGAAGGTTACCCGCAAATGGGCCATAATATAATCATTAAATATTTAATTTAAGATTCTATTCATTAAATTCTCAGCCATCCGTAGCGGATCAACGACTGGTTATCTACGATGGATTTGCTGTCCGTGCTCGAACCGGTGAAATGCTGAGCGGGGGCTGCGAAGACACATAGATGTTGATCTCGCAAGGGAGAAGCTTATAATGGTTCCCGCGAATGGACCGATATTTACAAATATTCAGTATATTAAAACAAAGAATGTGATGCCGGCACCCTAAGCACACGGCTCAGGCGAGCGTCCTACGTTCGACTCTTCGGTCCTATATCCGTCATTTCTAGCAGAGGCTGAGTTCTTTACTGGACGACTGCGATGTGAACGATATCCTCGGATGCACAATAATGCTCACCGACATAGGGCAAATCCTATCGTCCTCTTCAAGCGACTTAAGCTACTGCTGTTTGAGTGGTTTACACATTTTAACGATTGCAAATGCGCGATTCGCTGCATTACACGCCTTTAACTTTGACCAAACCCACCTGAGGTCGAAAACAAGAGGAATAAAATTTCCACGTTGCACTAAAGAGACGGGCTCGTCGTACTTTGATCTTTTGCGTTCTTCGTGATAGCTGAATGTTGAAGATTGTGACCTCAAAAAACGTCCGCATGAATTGTCTTCTATACAATCCATTACATACAATGTCCAGCCTTGCCTTAGCATCGCCGCTTGTTGTGGAGTTTTGAAAAGTGGGGTGATCGCTGACACATTCTAAGCTTGGCTCAATCCCAATTCCGCTGCAAACTAACGTTAATTCCTGAGTGATGTTGTCTTTTAACGATATCATCGTTTTCTCAGACTATCTTCAGAATTTAATTCATCCTTTTATCGTAACCAATTCTTTGCTCTTCGTCGTTCGCATAAGCAACTCCTGCGTTCTAAGGAACATAGTTATTGGCGAAGCAAACTGGCTTCCGCTAATGACTCTCGAACTAAATGGAAAACTCTTAATTCTCTACTTTCTCGTTCCTCTGTCCTCTCCACTCTTGATCCTTCTCAATTCTTCGATTACCTAATTTCAAAAATTGTTTCTCTAATCGATTCGATCATCGTCCTTCCACAAACTTATTGTATCTCGTCTGTTCGTATCCCTGAGCTCTTTTATCTACTTGCGGTATCTGAAGATGAGGTATCTTGCCTTCTTATTTCGTTAACTTGTAAGTCCTCTCCTGCCGATCCCATCCCTACTCGAATTCTCAAATTGTTGTCAACAGACTTCACACCTTTCCTTACCAGCCTCTTTAACTCGTCAATAGTGAATGGAATATTTCCTGTTCTTTGGAAAACGTCCATTGTTCGTCCCCTACTTAAAAAACCCTCTCTTGACCCCTCTCTTCCTTCATCTTATCGCCCAATATCAATTCTACCAACCTTATCTAAAATTCTTGAACACCTTGTCTTAGATCAGATAAACAAGTATCTCTCTTCATCGCAGCTCTACCCTTCTTTTCAATCTGCTTTCCACTCCAATCAGTCCACCGAACTAGCATGTCATAAAGTATTTTCTGATCTGCTCTCCGCTCGTGACAAAGGACTGTGTAGTGTGGTAATATCACTCGATGTTTCATCTGCATTCGACATTGTCGATCACAAAATCCTTCTTTTTCGTCTTCGCTATCACTATGGTTTCTCTTCGTCCACCTTGGCTTGGTTCTCTTCGTATCTCTCCGATCGATCATTTTCCGTCCATTCTAATTCAATGTGTTCGCCTCTATCTTCTCTCTCTTGTGGTATACCTCAATGTTCTGTACTTGGCCCTATTCTATTTACGCTTCTTCTTGGAGATTTATCTTGTATAACTAGTAAATTCTGCTTCAGGGTAATGCAGTACGCTGATGATATACTCCTTTATTCTCATTCGTCTCCTCATTCCCTAAGCCAACTTTTCGTATCCGCATCTAATTGTCTTCGTGCTCTATCAGAACATCTAATTTCTTTGCGCATGTCCCTAAATCCTACCAAATCTAAAGTGTTATGGATTTTTCCCTCCACTGTTTCTGTTATTCCTCCATCTCTGTATCTTCAGACCACAATTATTCCTGCTGTAGATAAACTAGTATTTCTAGGTATTCACTTCGACAATAACCTGCATCTCGATCCCTTCATTCGTGATAAAACTAGGTCTTCAAATATTCTTCTCCGTGATATTCGTCTCGTCAGAAATTCTCTAGATTTTAGTTCTTGTAAATCTCTTATCTCCTCCCTTCTTTTCCCACGTATTGATTACTGTCTTAGCCTTCTCGTCTTCTCTTCAAAGTCATCCCTTAAACCTCTTCAACGCCTCATCAACACTGCGGTGCGCATCCTTTTTCGACTTCGTAAATTCGATCATATATCTTCCTATTTATCAAAACTTGGATGGCTAAGTATTGAACATCGCGTTCGTTTTCGTCTGCTTTGCCTGACTTATCGCCTTCTCCATTTTAATTCTCCTTATTATCTTTATCTGCCAACTCTAAGTGAATCTCGCTATCTTTCTACTCACCTACGTTCCTGTGATTCTCTTATGCTACACGTACCTATTCACTCAACCAACTTCGGCCGTCGATCCCTACATATCGCTGCTCCTCTCCTTTGGAATTCCTTACCTAATCATCTGCAATCATCATCCTCACTCCGATTTTTCAAAAAGCAGCTAAAATCGATGCTACTAAACGATTAACTTTTTTTATCTGTTTCGCTTTTGTGGGCTTGTAAGCACACAGTCTGTGTGCATTTGCCACATGTAATGATACTTACCTTTTGACTTGTTATTTTAGATGTATTAGAATAAAGCCTATTCTTCTCTGCTTGAATTTACTCAGTACAATTTATTCTAATACACTGTTACCATGGACAAGATCTTTAAGCCAAACATCTTGGAATTGCATCCTGATGACACGAATGACCGAGCGCACCTGGAGACATTGGCTCATAAGTTTCAAGACATTCATTTCGTCCTTGGAGTCACCGTCCGATAGTGACAAATTTCACATTTTAACGAACCTGGTTTCAGCGGAGGTTTACGACCTTTTTCGAGAAACGGAAACTTACGAAGACGCGTTATCGACGTTATCTACTACGTACGTCAAATCGAAAACGGATTTGTTTCTGCGACATCAATTGCGTAATCAGCGCCAATTGTCCAACCAAACAATCGATCAATTCATAAGGCATATCGAATCTCTGGGTCGTGAATGTCCATTCGAGGCTGTAACAGCTCAAAATCATCGAGATTTATTTTTACGCGACACGTTTGTCGCAGGAATCAACTCACCGATAATTCGGCAACGCCTGCTTGAAGCTGCGGTACACAATAAAGCCAAGGCGTACGAGCTTGCACGAACTTTGGAAGACGCGCATACTCAAGCAAGCCATTTCACAGAACAAAAAAACTTTAAAAAACTTTCAATTATAAATTAAAAAATTCAATTCAAAATCAATTCCACATTAAAAAACTTTCAATTATAAAGCATAATTTGAAAACCTCCGCGCTTGCAAGACAAAAGATGCGAGAGACTTGTCTCTGCATTACAAACGCAACGTGAGGGCAGGTCTGTCGGATCACATGCATAACGTGTGGCTAAACTGTCCCGGAATTCGCATGGCGAAAGATGGTAATTCTTATGCTCTAGGAGGAGTGAACTTAACCACAACGATGCCCTCATGCATCAACGAAATTTAGATTGCGCTGCACGTTTTCTCCAAGACCTTGTTTAGCTGTTATGAGACGGTCTGCAAAAGCTATTCTCCTGGCGCACGCAATGCCTTTGCAAATGTTTTGCTAGTGCTGTCTCAGCAGATCCCCCTGCAGATTATATTTGTATGAAGAGCAGACTCTCTGAGAGGCATCATATTCCACACTGCTGATGAATATTGGATCCAAGATCCAGATACCTCCTAAATAAATAGGAAAGTTAGCACTGTTTTTAGTTCTTCACTTAAGTCTTGCTTTGTAAGTCTGGTCAGAAAGTCCACGATCGTAGCAATTTGTAGTGGACGAAGCTGATCTTCGCTACAACTAGTGGAACGAAGGAACTGTGACCACTTCCATAGGAGAGACTGTGTAAAACCCGCAAATGCTATGTGTGGGTCGATATCGCAAACCGCCAAGACGCTGTACCAATCGAGTATAACCGTTTATTTGGTTGCTGATGGTATTTTTCATAAACATTTCCGTGCCGATTGCGGATACCAGAATATTACAACCATCATACTTAATGTTAACACCCGGGAAGTATGCACTCAAGTCACTGTGATGATGGTGTAAAAGTAGAGATGTCTTGATGGGATTGGCGTAATAACCATAGTCTGGACCATGGTGCAATATTATTCCCCAAACTTTTTCTAGAATATGTGGGGGTCCAACGAAGTTTGCATCATCAGCGTACCATCGCTGGGTAATCCCTGGGCATTCTTCCTTGATAATCCAAATAAGCGGTATCGATGCCATTGCGAAACCAGCCATAGCGAAAGGGTTCCCTTGGGTTACTCCCTCACGCGAGAAAATCGATCCTCCCTCAAGAACAAACTGTGCGTCTTGCGCGTAGATATTTTCGAACGCACAGGCCAGTGCTGGACAGGTAAAGGGCATGTTATGTATCGTCACACCCGATTTAAGCGATTGAAAGCGTTGCTAGCATCAACGCAAAGTAAACCGGAATTGATATTTTTGTTGAACTCGTCGCGCAAGGAGTGGATTAAAATTATAGTCCACTGCGTTGAGATGCGCTAAGTCTTATTCTAATACAAAGAATAAAAATACAAATAAATAATAAATAATTATATAAGATTTTATAGAATTTATATTTATATCAAATTAAAATTCAGAATTGAAATTTAAAATAAATGTCAATTGTAATGAATAGTTTATTACTATGACAAATATTAAATATATAATAGAACGAATATTTTTATGATAAATAAATAATATTTTTACTAATAAATGACATACGATGTATTCGAATAAAAATAAAGATAAATAATAAATAATTATATAATATTTTATACAATTTATATTTATATCAAGTTAAAATGTATAAGTCAAATTTAAAATAAAAATCAATTTTTATAAATTGACACATAAATAAGAGGCGATGTATATAATAAGGATTAAATTATATTATATTTATATCAAGTTAAAATTAAAAATTGAAATAAAAGTCAATTGTTATAAATTGACTAATAAATAACATAATATGTATAAGAATAAGGATTATATGTCATCATGAGGAAATGTTATGTTATCAGGTTTCGATCCCCCGTTCCTAAACACAACATAGCGCTAATGACCATAGCGCTAATGGTCAAATACGCGCTAATGACGTATTTCCTCTTATGTAAAACAACAATTTCCTTTGCTGTTTTTTATATTGTAAAATTGTAAAAAATACATTTAACTTGCTTGAAAAATAATGTCAAATCATGAATACATAGTATAAATATTTATGACAAATTAAATCAGCTAACTGAGTCTACGTATATAATTTTTTTATAAAAAAAAACAAAACATAATAATGCTAAATCAAAATTTAATAATTAAATAATAAAATAAATAATTGTTTTTAGATTTTCTATAATTTAAATCAAGTTAAAATAAAAAATTCAAATTTAAAATAAACGTCATTTTTATGAATTGACTAATAAATAATAGACATTGTATCAGAATAAGGATTATAGGTCATCAGGAGGAACTGCTATGTTATTAGGTTTCGGCCCCTAACTCCTCTACCCAACATATCAGCGGGGTCAATTGCATGCTAATGATGTATTTCCTTTGATAAAACTATCTAGTATTTTATTCTAATACAAAGTATATTATTTATTGTGGCGCGCCCAGCGCGCCACCCATGCCAGATGCGCCACCTTAAAAAAATAAATAAAAAGGGGGTAAAATTATATTTTTTTAATTCTAGAAAGATGAATCGTTTCTTCTTTTTTATCAATCTTAACTTTGACATAGTTATTTGACAAAACTTCAAGAACCTCGGCATTTGTATTGAAAAAGAGGAGAGTTTAGCTTTTTTTGTCTTCTGACAAAATTTTTTTTGTCATGCTAATGATGCATTTTCTCTGAAATAACAATCTAGTATCTGATTCTAATACAAAGTATATTATTTATTATCCATCCATAAAAATTTGCCACTTAAGAGTTTAAATTTATTCTTTATATTATTGTGTTGATTTATATATTTTACTATTTTCTGCTTGATCTTATTTTTATAGTAACCTAGTTTAAGATATTCATCTATTAAATTATTTAAATGATTTTGAAGAAAGCCAATATCGTTACAATTAGTTGCAATTCTTAAAATTTCATTATTTAATGTATTATATTTTATATAGACAGAAAGTGGTTTTAATGTACATTTAAACGCACTACATATGAACCTAGGTTTTATTGGATTTTTATGTAATTTTGGATTCCAATATAATATAGGAATAATTCTATTATCTGATTCAACCTTTATATCCTTTTATATACTATAGAACAGTGACTTATATATAAAATCACTACGTTTCTCAAAAAATTTATATCTATAAAAATCTCAAATAACTTTAGGAATTAGATCACGTAACTGAGTCTACGTATTTAATACGACATAAATAAAGATAAATAATTATATAAGATTTTATCCAAATAATTTTATAAGATTTTATCTAATTTATATCTATATCAAGTCAAAATTTAGAATTAAAATTTTAAATAAAGGTCAATTTTTATGAATTGACCAATAAATAATACACGATCCATCATATTGAAGATTATATATCTTTTGGATGAATTGCTTTGTTATCCAGTTTCGGCCCATGTTCCTGAACCCAACATAGCAGCGGGGTCAAGTACATGTTAATGATGTATTTCCTCTAATGAAATTTGATTATCTGGTGTTTATTATTATAATACAAATTTTAATATTACTACATACTGCTGCCTTCTCAGATATTCACCATTGTACACTTAATTGTCTGAAATATTTCGTAAATAAAAGTAACTATATTCTACGCGTTATTAGAACCTATAATTAAAATGCGAGGCTGCAATGGTTAAGGTTTAAAAGGTATTTATAGTTTAGAGTGGTTCTCGACCTTTTATTCGTATATACATATCGGTAACATATTCGTTAATATTTTTAATCTAGCGTGATTGTATATGTGAGAGAGACTTTTCTGTCAAAGAACTCTCCGTTATGTTTGCTTTATCACAGCTTTTTCGCTAGTGGATCATCGTTTATCCACTAGGGAAATCATCGGTTAAACGTCTTATCCATTAGGAATGAATCCAATTCCACGAATTCGCCATTTCTAAAATTGATTTTATGGAATATTGATATCAACTTAATTTGCATTTAAGCATTTAATATTCACGCAAGAATATTGACTTTAAATTTTAGAAACAAACAAATGAAATATGCCTTCAAATAAGTACCTGTTGTAGTCAGTTTTAAATATGAAGAGTCATTTAATAAATTTAAAATTAAACGAATTTATAAATTTATGTAAACCTCAAAGATGGTAAGTTTTAATAATAATTTTTTTTAATAAGTTGATCAGGCATGAATTATTGGAATTTGTAAGCATTTAGGCAGTGCACGATTCGCAATACTTCTCATTTCGGATATTGCACGTTTTCTGTCACTTGTTTTGAGAAGTCCAGTTCCTGAAACAATTAGATTAGCGCCCGCTTCAGCACATGCTTCTACATTATTCAAATCAACCCCACCATCTACTTGTATATCGAGGTTAGGCCACATTAAACGAAAATGCTTTACTTTTTCCAGACAATCATAAATCAGTTTTTGTCCGCCTTTTCCCGGCTCGACAGTCATAACTAAAATCATATCAACTAAACCGTTAATGTTCGGTGGAAGCCGGTAATCATCTACCGTTGTGTATGGTTTTAAAGCAATGCCTACCTTCATTTTATGTTCATGTATGTACTGGCATAACTCCTCAACTTCAATAACATCATTTAGAGCCTCAATATGAAAAGTAAAACGGTCGGCACCAGACACAGCCATCCGTTCAACCCAATGTCTTGGATTGTCAACCATCAAATGGACGTCGAAAAATGGCTTTGAATCTTTAAAACTATTTTTCAATGTTGAAATAACCGGAGGACCTATAGTTAATTCTGGAACGAAATGTCCGTCCATTACATCCAAATGAAGGTAGTCAGCTCCATTTGTCATTAATTGGTAACATTCCTCGTATAAATTTGATAAGTTTGCGTTAAGAATAGAAGGTCCAATTAGGGCTGTAGTAATGTTACTCATTCTTGAAAAACGATATAGGGTGAATTCATACTGCAAAATGATAAAAATAATATTTGTATATATAGAGACTTTGATAACTAATTAATATCATTGACACAGTTAAGGGATCCATGCATATATAAGGCTCTTACAGACTTTTACCCTTAAAATTAATAAAACCCTTAAAATTACATTATAATAATTATTTGCTTGATATATTTGATATGCTTGCTTGATATGTTAGTCATAATTAAAATAAACTGTCATTAGAACAAGTTAAACAAAATTATTTCAATGATCAATTTTATTTTTGCCAAAACAACACAATCATGCGATAATTCAGTTTTAAGTGCAAATAACATCTTACGGGGAAGTTTTATGCTATTTTAAATATTATTGTTTTAAACATTACAAGAATAAACACTACAAGTTACAAATATAAAATATTAAAATAGATCACATGTAATGAAATACATAAAGATCTCTACACTGATCCCGTCACATCCTTCATTTGAAAGAAAACATTGTTTTAGATTTAAATACTAAAGTCCAAACACTTCAAAGCATCTGTAATACGGAAAGCCTTATAAACGATTTATTTTTAAGTGGCAAATGCTCGCCGGCGCACGCTTACATGACCACAACAAAAAAATTAGCCATGAGTTGAGAAGGTGGAAACTGAAGAGGTATTTAAATGTGATAAATGAGGGAGCGCGGTGGACGTTAAGAGAGAGCTGATTCCAGGCGAGGGGTGGCGACAAGGATGGGTCAATGATCGTAGTTGTTGGAGTAATTGGGAAAGTGAAGTAAGAGGGAATGATGGAAACGCAGTGATAGAGAGGTGGTGATTGTGTCGTCTAAGAAAGAGAGATTATGAACGATTGGGTGTCAACAGCTTTGAGACGACAATTTATGAGAATAAGGCCGAGTTGGATGCGGATGTGGATGGTGGGCCATGCTAGTTGGGCAAGATTTGTAGATGTGTGGTCGAAGCGACGGGGACTTAGGAGCAGTCGAACGGTGGACTTAATAATGCGTTGTAAAAGTAGGATGATGGATTTTGGAAAATTGGCGAAAAGGCTGAGGCAGTAATCGATTTTAGGGAATATAAGAGATGAAATAAGAGACATACATAAACGGAAGTCGATAAGTAAGAGGATATGGTGGATATCACAAATAATTAAGTTAGACGAGCGACCTTGTCACGGACTAAGGGCTTTAGGGAAAGGTGATCATCGAAATAAGATTCTAAGAAAGTGAGATTGTAGGGTACGTGGATGATTAACGAGGCAAAATATACAGGGACATGATATATCTTATGTTGACGGGGTGGATCCATATTATTTTGGTCTTGTCGGGGTTTAGAACGATAAGAAGATGGGAGAGACGTTTGTAGATAAAAGAAAGACAGTCGGCGGAGAAATGCCTATATCGTGTATGAGATGGACGGGTGTATGAGCATCAATGAGTATGTCATCGGTATATTGCATAACGTTAAAGGTGTTAGTTTTGGTAAACGGAGAGAGATCGCAAAGCAGGAGAGAAAGAATTAGGGGACGTGGGACTTAACTTTTTAGGACACCGCAGATAATAGGGATGAGAGGAGAGAATGATAAACTAGAACAGACGCGAAAGGAACGGTCGGATAGATATGAGGCGAACCATGCTACGGAGGAGGAAGAAAATCCGTAATCATAACGAAGGCGAGAAAGGAGGACGGAGTAGTCGACAATGTTGAATGCGGAGGAGAGGTCAAGGGAGATGATAACACTATTTAGAGTTTTGTCACGATAAATGAGTAGGTCGTTGTAAACTTTCATGCAGGCGATTTCGGTGGAGTGATTAGAGCGGAAAGCGGATTGAGAAGAGGGTACAGATTGGATGAAGAGAGATAAACGTTGATCTGTATTAAGATGAGGCGTTCTAAAAGCTTAGAAAGAGTAGGGAGTGGTGAAATGAAGCGATAACTAGAAGGAAGGGAGGGATCGAGCGATTGTTTCTTAAGGAGGGGACGAACGATTGCGGATTTACACTGTGAAGGGAAGATACGACTGCGGACGGACGAGTTAAACAAGGTTGAGAGAAAAGGGGATATCAATGAGCATATGGATTTAAGTATGTGGGTAGACAGGGGATCGGCAGGTGAGGTTTTGCTGGGCAAGAACATGAGAACAGATGAGACTTCGGTAGGTGAGACAGGTAGAAGATGAAAGAGTTTCAAGATGATAAGGCTAGGCGGGGCAGAGTGGGATAGGATGGAGACCGGGGTGTGAGAGAGCAACGTGGATACTTTGGTCTGTAGAAATGACGAATAATCATGGGCATTGATGTTGCACGACGAAGAGGAGCGAGCAAGGATTGAGTTAAAAATATGCTAGAGAGTCTTAGAGTCGAATGAAGTAATGATTTTATGCCGCCAGAAAGAGGAGACACACAAGAACGGAAGTCGATAATGGGGCGGATACGGCAGATGTCACGGATAATTAAGTTAGACGAGCGGACCTTGTCACGGACGAATGGTTTAAGGGAAATGACAATTTAACTAATTTATCTGTATGACTTATGGTGTTTTTGCTAATTAGTGGACTTAAAAGCGTACAGCTGGCACGCATTTGCCACGTCTAATAAATTATTATTAAGAGTAAATTAAATGGTATTTAATATTACTTGATTATGAAAGCAGTGAAAAAAGTTATCAGTTTGCGGTAGAGATTATGAATGTAAAGAGGAGACGCATGTAAGATGTAAGAGAGGTGTCGAGCAATTGTTTCTTAAAGAGGGGAGGAATGATGGCGGATTCTTAGTGTAAAGGAAAGATACGAATGTGGATGAAAGAATTAAACGAGTTGTTGAAAAAAGGGGATATCGATGATCATATGAATTTAAGTATGGGGGTAGGCGGGAGATCGGAAGGTGATGTTTTGTCGGGCAAGGACATGAGGACAGATAAGATTTCGAGAGGTGAGAGAGAATATGAGTGTTCGGGGAGGATGAAGCGAGGCGAGTAGCAGTGAGATGAAATGGAGACGCGGTGGTGTGAGTGCAACGTGGATACTATGGTCTGAAGAAATGACGAATAATCGTGGGGATTGATGTTGCAAGACGAAGAGGAGCGAGAAAGTATTGCGTTAAAAGTATGTCAGGGAGACTTAGAGTTTAATGAAGTGATGATTTTATACTGTCAGAAGGAGATGCATTTGGTACGTAGTAGGTTGAGGTGAGACCAACAAAGAGCAATATATAAATCACGGAGATATGGAATAAGCAAGCGGATTGGGTGTAACGAGCTGTGCTCAAATCATATGCAATTCACAAACTTAGGTCATTAACTTCGTTAACATGGAGTCCTTAACTTCATTATTACGAATAAGAGAGCCATATAACTCGTACACTGAAATCAGAGATATCACCAGTGAAAATCGTTACAGTATCTGCATGTGTTCAGCTTAATGCGTCATTTGCACGTGCCAATTGCGATGATTTACAAGGACAGCTATTAATAATACAAATTTATTTAACGTGGCAAATGCGTACAAGCTGCACGCTTACAAGTCCACTAAAAATGAAAAAGTCAAGCAGATAAATTGTTTAGATTGAATCGGATCTGACGTTTGAAGCACTGCAGGGAAGTTGATTGTCGTATATGAATGGGAAGATGATTCCACGATGGTAAACAGGACGGGAATTATCAAGAAAAGGAAGGTTGAGAAATGAAAGTGTATGACAAGTTACAAGGCGGAATGCAACGAGAAGACGAATTTGAAGACGACAATAAATTGTAGGTAAATCGAGAGAAGCAAGATGGTAAGTTGTATGATCAAAACGACGAAAACGGAGGAGAATTCGGACGGCTGCGTTGACGATGCATGTAGAGGAAGAAGAATTGATTTAGGTGAGTCGAAAAATAGACTAAGACAATAATCAAGTCTAGAAAAGAGAGATATGAGAGTCATATAAGAAGGAACATCGATCAATCTACGAACTTGACGGAGGTTGCGGAGTATCAAGGTAGATGAGCGTACTTTATCTCTATCGAAAGGTTTAAGTGAAAGTCGGTTGTCGAAATGGAAGCCTAGGAAAACGAGATTATCAACGATAGGAAGAATTGTAGAATTTAATGATACGGAGGGAGGTTCTAAACCGAGGCGTCGAGGTAGGATCCACATAATTTTGGATTTATCAGGATTCACAGAAAGGCCAAGGGAAGAAAGATAATTGGAAATTGAGACAAGACAGTCGGAAGCAGAAACACTAAGATCGTGAATACGATAAACAGGTGCATGATCATAGATGAGAATGTCATCAGCATATTGCATAACATGGAAGTTAAATTTATGACAAATCGAAGACAAATCACCAAGAAGAGAGAAAAGTATAGGGCCTAATACGGAGCCTTGTGGAACACCGGACGGAATGGACGAAGGATGGGAGAGAAGAGTTAGAATATACGCGAAATGTACGGTTTGATAGATATGAAGAAATCATTGATACAGTTGGTAAAGAGAATCAATAATCATGACGAAGGCGATGGAGAAGAATCGAGTGATCTACGATGTCAAAAGCAGACGATAGATCAAGAGAAACTATGACACTACATAATTTATGATCGCGCGATATGAGTAAGTCGTTATAAACTTTAAGACAGGCAATTTCGGTAAAGTAATTAGAGCGAAAAGCGGCTTGAAATGGAGGAAATAAGTTGGAGGAAAAGAGATATGTATTAACTTGCTTAAGAACGAGACGCTCAAGGAGTTTAGAGATGGTTGGGAGAAGTGAGATAGGACAGTACGAAGATGGTAGTGAAGAGTCGAGAGATTGCTTTTTAATGAGAGGACGAACGGTGGCGCATTTATAGATGGAAGGCAATGTACGGCTACATATGATGGACGAGTTGAACAATGTGGTTAGGAAGGGTAAGATAGAGGAGCAGATATTTTTAAGCAAGTGAGTGGGAATTGGGTCAGAAGGAGAGGTTTTATTAGGTAATGACAGCAGAACTGAAGAAACTTCATCAGACGAAACGGGAAGAAAGTTGAATAATTCTGGGAGGGAAGTATTTAAAGAGAATAGTGGGTACAAAGGGGCTATGGGTAGTAGGGAAAGTAAATTAGATAGCTTAGTTTGTAGATAAGAAGAAATTTCATCAGGATTTATATTACAACGGATAGATGATCGTGAAAAAATTGAGTTTAAGATTTTCCAATGAGATTTAGAGTTGGAAGATGACTCGAGTTGATTTCGCCAAAAGAGAGTACGTTTAGTACGTATAAGAATGAGATGTGAACGGCGTTGAGAAAAGTAGGAATCACGAAGATTTGGAGGAAGTGAGTTGGGAGAACGTTTAAGAAAGCGTTTATACATACGAAAAGAGTGACGGAGTCGACGCTTAGAAACAGTACCGCCAGAATCGAACCAGGGAGCATGGCGCAAGCGCTGAGAACGTCGAAGTCGACTAGGCATAAGGTTGTTGAGGATCGACGTAAGTTCAGAATCATACAGAATGCAGACATCATCGGGAGATAAATAGTTAAGATGAAGTGAACAGAGTGAAGAATTGAGTAAGGCTGTGCATATAATAGGGATATCGAGAAGCTTCCAGGGTCGACTTGGTGTCGATAATGGTAAAGGCGGAGAAGGAGGATGGGGACGAGTAAAAGAAAGAGTGACAAGGAAATGTTCGGACAAACCACGATCAGTAATTGACAAGGATGTATATTCATTGAAGCAGTTAGGAACAGCAATGATGTCGAGAGCACTGCCGAGAATATGAGTTGGGCTTGTTTAGTAGTAATATATAGTTAAAATCAGAAAAAAGATTAGTTAAAGTGATAGAGTCAGAGTCAGCCGGGCGATCAAGACGAATGTTAAAGTCACCGAGAACAAAAGAAGGAGTATAAGACAATGAACAGTGAGACATTAGATCTGCAAGGTGCTTAAAGAAAATACATGATGGGGCAACTGAACCTGGACGGTATACAATCACAAGTTCCAGAGGGAAGGGAGTTGATAATCTGCATATGAGTAATTCGAACGAGGTGTAACGGATGTTAACGTTAATTTTACTTAGAGACATTGGGTGATGAGCAATGGCAACAATACCGCCATGGTTAGAAGCAAGAGATGCATGAGAGGCAATTTGACGAGCTGATTCAACTAGAGAACAACCAGAGCGACATAGACGACGAATAGCAAGATCGTCGGAGTCAGTGTTCCAGGATTCGGTAATGCAGAGAATATCGATAGATAATTGATCGAAGATATCGAGGAGCATATCAGCTTTATGAAGTATGGAGCGAGTGTTGAATAGACTAAGACGAAAAGTATGCTTAGGAGCGAGATCGACTAGCGAAGAAGACAAGGGGGAGAGATGGGACGCCATCGAATTTTTGGCCTTGTGTGAAGAACGTGAAAATTTCCGTTGATTTGACGTATAGATAAGGATGACTCGCCGTTTGTTTCACGTCAATGTTTCTCAATGCGAGCTAAATTGAGCTGGGCAATATCAGAAGGGGAGCAGTCAGGAAAGATACGACAAGTAGATGAAGAGGTAAGAAGTTTAAAACGTTGGGAGAGTACCGAAGAGGCATGTGAACTATGTCGGAAAACGATTTTTAAGAGTAGAGGACTAAGATGATTGGATTTAGTGGATTTGTTTAAACGAATAAAGGATACAGGAGCGATATTATTGAAGAGGGATGGGTTATCGTCAGGAAGAATGGTTGCTAGGATAGACCTGAAAGCAGATACATCATCATCGAGGCTAGATTGTGGAGAAGCAGATTCGGAAAGCTTTAAGTTTGATATGATAATGCAGCGATCGCTTGAAGGAAAACGATTTCGTGGAAGTGGTAAACGGACAGAGCTGGTAGGAGTCGAGGTAGATGAGCAGATAGAAGTGGAAATGACAGGGGTGCTTGATAAAGAATTAATATTGGTTGGAGCAAGTGTGACAGGAGCGGGGTGTTGAATCGGTTGATCAGAGATGTGACTGGATATGATTTTAAATGAAGGATGTAAATTATTTGAAAGTGTTACGTGGGAGGTAGAGTAAGGAGAATTAAAATAGGTTGGGGCATGAGTGACAGGAGTGGAGTGTTGAATCAGTTGATCGGAAATGTTACTGGAAATGATTTTGATGGAAGGATGTAGATTATTGGAAAGTGATATGTGGGAGGTAGAGTAATGAGAATTAAGATAGGTTGGGGCATGAGTGACAGGAATGGAGTGTTGAATTAGTTGATCGGTAATGCTGCCGGAAATGATTTTGATGGAAGGATGTAAATTATTGAGAAGTGATACGGGGGAGGTCGAGTAAGAAGTACGTGAAGAGAATAAAGAAGTTTGAGATTTATTTAGATTGGGGGAGGTATACGAAAGAGGAGGTACGAGATGAAAAGCTTTATCGTTAGCATTGTTAAAATGAGAAAGATTAATGGAAGTTTGGTACGTAGTTGAACGAGGAGTGTGTGAGAGAGTATGTTCAATAATGGGATTATAAGATGCGAAGTCAGGTGTTGATGCGAGGGAAACATCTAAAACAGCATTGGTCTTAGTAATCGTGTGTGATAGAGGAATAGAGGAGCAGGATAACTGTAGTAGTCATACTGATGTAGAAAAACCGCATGTGAACTGTTTACGTTTATACAACGAGTGGTCGGATATTTTAACACGAACAAGTGTCCATACATCACAATCTTTGGAATCGCATCCAACTTCAAAATTGGTGTAACCATCATTGCATTCCGATGTGTGAGATGCTTGATCAGAAATGAAGGAAAATGAATGCTTGGATCTGAGATCGCGCTTTCTTAGGCATGACCTTTTATCGAGAGATTGATAAATCTGACAGGAATAATCTGGAACTGACAGCAATAATTATAACAATTTAGTTACAATTATAAATTTGAGACAATTTTAAATTGTCTTAATTATTTAAAATTGTCTCTCAATTTTAAATTGAGAGGACTATCCGTCGTTCGATGCCAGTATCGAACAGTATTGTTCAAAGTATACTGTTGGAGTGTAGTACAGTAATAATAAAAATATATCCATACTGATCTGTATTTAATTTTTTTTAATTTCCAGGAACTATCAGGTATAATTAAACGGCAACAAAAATTATTTTTATATTTCGCTAGTAACTAGTAGCATCTTCAGAAAATTAAGATAAAATGAAAAAATGTCACATAAATAAAGTTTCTTGTCAGATTGCACATTGATGCTGGAATCATAATCGTTGCTAACATTTGTACGTGATTCCAGCATTAATGTGCAAACCGACAAGAAACTTTATTTATGTGACATTTCATTTTATATTAATTTCTGAAGATGCTAGTAGTTACTAGCGAAATATTAAAATAATTTTTGTTGCCGTTTAATTATACCTGATAGTTCCTGGAAATAAAAAGCCAGTAATAATATTTTTTACTACATTTTATGTGATAAGCCTTCGCTAATTGCCCCGCTAGCTTCCAGTATTCTCAATGTCGAAATTTAATCGCCCTCGCATCAAAATTATGGTTCTAATCTATCCTTTTCAATCCTTTTCCTCTTTCTTCGTTACCTATGCATACATCTCATTTTATCTGTTTGAAACGCCTATATGTTTTTATCGATCTCCTACGTATATTCCTACCAATCTCCGAGTATTTGACCTTCTTTTGACTTCTACCCATCATATATAATAAACCCCTTATTCTCGAATGCTGAGGGTGAATATAAGAGAAATAAATCGAACATCGAGCTAGCTTACAATATCAAAAACAAATTGTCACCGAACTTATTCTAACTTCCAATATATAAAGTCAGTCATACGTTGTCATCAGTGAATTGTACTTTCCATTATGAATTCGAATATTCGCATATTTTCGTTTATTTAAAGAGATTTACACTTGACCACTGGAGTATGCTAAATAGTAACGATTACAAAAGTAAATTTTGATTTCGTGTTGTGCCGTACAAAGTATGTCGTTTGCTTAGTAGAAAATTCCAATGTGTTTGGAGATAATACGTCCTAATATTTGGCCACATACATGTAATGCTAATTTGCGATTACATTATATTATTACATGAAAAGCTTAGACATTATATTAATACAAAAATTTAACTACGACATTCCATAAAGTACATCGTCGTTTCACTCTCGATGCATATATTTCAATGCGTTGTATATTACATATCATTTTATAAAAATACTGGGTTGTAAAATCTCTTTATTAAGAAAAATATATTTTCATCATTTTAAATTTATTTGCATTACAAAATATGTAGTCTCAGTCAAGTAACTTGATTCTTATCAGTCAATCTGCTGGGTTATTGTTTATATATTAATGTCCGTAATTTTGTGTTCACTAACGAATGCAAGCGGAAAAATTACGCTTTCTAATTCAAATCCACCTAAGTACAAATTACACCAGGAAACCGGAAAATGCTTGGACAAACTAGAATACTTTGCAAATACAAGCAATATATTCATTTGAGCTCGTGTATATATTAATTCTCAATATATTCATATTGAAACGTCTCTCTATAAATAAGAAGATTGAGCTGAATATCTTAAGAGTACGTTGGTGAACCGAGAAGATACAAGAAGGATTTTTCACAACGTTTTGGAAAACATAAAAAGCGAGATTATATTCACGTATTATCGCCTGTTGAATTTGGATTATTGAATAAAAAACTTGAGAATAAGGTCTAGGAACTTTACTACTTCTGATTACACTATTATATGTTACGTTCCTATAGTTGCCTTTAATGGTTGTTGAAATTACTATATTTTATGTTAGAATAAATACGATTGATTATCGGGCTGTTTCTCATTATGTTTTAGTTAAAACAAGTTTTGCTTCAGCGAGCCTTATGCCTTACCTCTTTCTATCTCTCTTCTTTATTAAGCAATAGAATTATCTAGTCATCGGTTTACCCGAGATTATATGTGTGGACTACTTTAGCATCTTAAATTACAGCCACTTATCTATCTTATGACCCGTAGCTTGACAATTTATCATTCACGAAAAATAATGTTTTACTTTGAAAACTATTTTTTCTCAAAATTTTGATATTGTGCCGTATCGATATTTTTTATCCGAACTTTCGATTATATTGTTGGAAAGTACATACTAAATTTAGAGATGAATTCATAATATTGAGTTTACATGAATTCAATTTAGGTTTGTCAATTTCCTAAAGTGCTTTTTTAAACTTCAATAAAATAATGTCACAATTAATTTTAATGAATATATAGGTATACGACTATGAGAAGCATATAATAACCTTTATTGTTAAGGTATGCTCACCACCCTGGTAAACGTTTGAAGTTATTTGCCAAATTTCAAATATAACACTATATTATAACAATGTAGTATTGTGTCTGTTACAATTACGATCAAATTTCATATTTTCTTCTAAATGACTCATGGGGGTTTTATTTCCAGTATACCGTGTCTAAAGTAAAATTTAGTGTTTTAGATTTCTTTAATATGCTAACAAAGGAAGGTAAATTCACGAAGAATAGTTTCAGATACTGTGACATGCTTAACAAGAAATTAAAATGTAAAGCGGGAAACGTATATGCCCATCAAGGACTTAAAAACGGATTTGTTAAATATTCCAGATGATAACAATTTGTTTAGTAGTTAAAAAATTCGAATTTAGAGGCTAGATGGCAAATTATTTTGAATGTTATTCATAATTGTCTTAAGATAACCTTTGCGATTGGAACTTGCTGAAGTTTTTAATGGAAAATTAATTTTCCGAAATTTATTATGATCACTATATAATTGATGATTATTTCCGATTAAGGAAGTTTAGCCAAAGAGTTAATAGTAAAAAGCTTTATGCTTTGCTTATTGTGACTGCAGTATAATTTATAATCCAATTAAATTTTATTTATTATAATTTTAATAACTTCTTTAATGAATACTATTGAATAATGATAATTTAGTATTGCTTGACCGCTTTATTAGCTAAATTTTAGATAATTTATATTGTTTAATGAACAAAATTATTATATCATAAATTGGTATATTATATATCATAATATATATTATGTTCAATATAATTACAAAATTAAAAGTAACACGATGAATGTACTCTACAATTTTATAAGAAAAAGCCGAAAACTTGATTTTTTGATAATGGAGCATAAGCTAGCGAAATATAAAAGTAAATTGTACTTGATTGCATCTGTGAGCAGAAATTTTTTCTGATTGTGGCACGATATTATCCTCACAGGTATTGATCTTATTTTTGATACAGCAGGACACTACTAATCAGTCTGGGTGGGTCTCATCAGCTGCTGACCCAGACCTACATTTCACGTTTCGACCCTTATTATCTGCTTTCTCCGTACACTGATGCTGATCAGCATCAGTGCACGGTAATACACTGTATTGGTAATACACTGTATTGGTGATATTTGCAAAAAATGAATTGTAAAGGATTAGTTTGTAATCATTTTGAACATTTCAAGATTTACTCAGACGTACAACAACGAGTATATATTTAAAAACTATCTTTCATTAGGCGAGAGTAGGCAATACCTTGTTTAAAATTTGGAGTTTCAGCATATTGAAATCGCTTGTTTGCTAAGACCATCTCCCAATATGTATTTAAGTATTTTAAGGAAAATTAATTTTCAGATATAATCAATTTAAAGAATCCAAAAATATCAAGAATTCAATATTTTATCAGCTTGATGTCCTGCGGATTTGTAATTTTGATATGTTCGATCTAAGATTGTTATTCTTGCATGACTAAATCCAGATATACCTAGATAGCTCTACTATAGCTCGATTTTAATTTGTTTATGCTAAAAGATTTTTTGCTAATTGTTTTTAATTCATATTTTGTGATCCTTTTTGTTATTCTAATGAATCCGCATCACAATCGAGTATTTTAAACACTCATGTTTTTAGTTAATTCCATTGTGAAAATTAAACTTTAATTTTGGATGTAGAACACGGAAGAATGAAGGTGTTCGGATATAGTGATTATGAAATAATCGATTTTCTTTAATTATTGTCCTTATTAGTTATAATAGGAACATAGAATCGTGTATCTAACATTTTCCGTTCTTGTTATCACCTTCTGCAGTTATCGCACCCCTTTGCCCATTATCCTACCCACTTTGCTCCCAATGAATTCGGATAAATGCAAAAGGGAAATTTGTAAATATATTGCTTGTGTGCAATCAAAAAGATAAATTATATTCGATAATATAACTTTCCAAAGATTTTCAAATCTACATGAAATGGCATTATCAAAGCAGATGCAGTTAATATGTCAGCAATCGAAATTATTGCCCAACTATGCCCCATGCTTCATTTTATTTTAAGTAAGCTCTTTTTGCGCTCTCCATGTTGTAGAACTTTTTTAATTATTGGAGCTGGATCAAAGAAAAGAGGATTTTTTTGATATTTCGCTAACTTCTGTTAGCATCTTCAGAAAATTACCTTTAATTTTCTGAAGATTACCTTTAATTTTCTTTAATTGCCTTTCATTACCTTTAAAAAAAGGATTTATTTTAACGTGGCAAATGCGTGCCAGCGCACGGTTACATGACCACAACAGAACGAGACTGTGAATCAGGTGTCGAGAAGGTGTGAACGGAGGAGGTGTTTGAATGTGATGAAGGAGGGGGCGCGGCGGACGTCGAGAGGGAGTTGATTCCAGGCGAGGTGAGGCGGCGACGAGGAAGGATCGGAGACCGTAGTTGTTGGAGTAATTACGAACGTGGGGTAAGAGGGTATGACAGGAACGAAGAGATAGTGAGGTGGGGCGAGTATCGTCTAAGAAAGGAAGGTTGATGAACGATGGGGAGCCGACAGCGATGAGACGAAAAGTAACGAGAAGAAGGCGGAGTTTGATGCGGATGTTGATGGTGGGCCAGGCTAGTTTGGCAAGATATGTGGATGTGTGGTCGAAGCGACGAGGACGAAAGAGCACTAGAACGGCGAAGTTGATTATTCGTTTTAGGAGTAGGATGATGGATTTTGGAGAATTGGCGAAAAGGCTAAGGCAGTAATCGATTTTAGGGAAAATAAGCGATGAAAGAAGAGACATACAATAACGGAAGTCGATAAGGGGGCGAATACGGCGGATGTCACGGAGAATTAAGATAGATGAGCGGACCTTGTCACGGACGAAGGGTTTAAGGGAAAGGTGATCATCGAAATGGAAGCTTAAGAAAGTGAGATTGTGGACAATGGGGATGATCGATGCGACAAAATATACAGTGGGAGGAGATATGTTTGGTTTTCCGCTCGATCAATATGTCTTTCCGTGATTCCTATCTTGCTCTTCGCCGGTGTCATCTCAACCTACTATGTACCAAATGCCACTCATACTGGCAGCATAAAATCATCACTTCATTCAACTCTAAGACTCTCTGGCATACTTTTAACTCAATCCTTGCTCGCTCCTCTTCGCCGTGCAACATCAATGCCAATGATTATTCGTCATTTCTCCAGATAAAGTATCCACGTTGCTCTCTCACACCCCGGTCTCCATCCTATCCCACTCTGCCCAGTCTAGCCTCATCCTTCCGGAACTCTTTCATCTTCTCCCTGTCTCACCTACAGAAGTATCATCTGTCCTCATGTCCTTGCCCAACAAAACCTCACCTGCCGATCCCCTGCATACTCACATATTAAAATCTATATGCTCATCGACATCCCCATTTCTCACAACCTTGTTTAACTCGTCCATCCGCAGTCGTATCTTCGCTTCACACTGGAAATCCTACAATCGTTCGACCCCTCTTTAAGAAACAATCGCTTGACTCCTTCCTTCCTTCTAAATATCGCCCCATTTCACCACTCCTTACTCTTTCTAAGCTCTTAGAACGCCTCTTATTAATACAGATCAACGCTTATCTATCATCATCCAATCTGTACCCTCCTTTCCAATCCGCTTTCCGCTCTAATCACTCCACAAAAATCGCATGCATAAAAGTGTACAACGACTTACTCATTTCTCGAGACAAGACTCTATATAGTGTTCTTATCTCCCTCGACCTCTCCTCCGCATTCAACATTGTCGACCACTTCGTCCTTCTTTCTCGCCTTTGTTATGATTACGGCTTTTCTTCCTCCTCCGTAGCATGGTTTGCCTTATATCTATCCGACCGTTCCTTTCGCGTCTGTTCTAATTCATCATCCTCCCCTCCCATCCCTATTTTTGCGGGGTCCCACAAGGTTCAATCCTATGTCCCCTGCTTTTCTCTCTTCTGCTTGCCGATCTCTCTCCGTTTATCAAATCTTACTCCTTTAACGTCATGCAATAAGCCGATGACATCCTCATCTATGCTCATGCACCCGCACATCGCATACACGATATCGGCATTTCTGCCTCCAACTGTCTTTCTTCTATCTACAAACGTCTCTTCAATCTCCATATCGTTCTAAACCCCGAAAAGTCCAAAATAATGTGGATCCTCCCCCGTAAACCAAACATATCTCCTCCCACTGTATATTTTGTCGCATCGATCATCCCCATTGTCCACAATCTCACTTTCTTAGGCTTCCATTTCGATGATCACCTTTCCCTTAAACCCTTCGTCCGTGACAAGGTCCGCTCATCTATCTTAATTCTCCGTGACATCCGCCGTATTCGCCCCCTTATCGACTTCCGTTATTGTATGTCTCTTCTTTCATCGCTTCTTTTCCCTAAAATCGATTACTGCCTTAGCCTTTTCGCCAATTCTCCAAAATCCATCATCCTACTCCTACAACGAATAATCAACTCCGCCGTTCTAGTGCTCTTTCGTCCTCGTCGCTTCGACCACACATCCACATATCTTGCCAAACTAGCCTGGCCCACCATCCACATCCGCATCAAACTCCGCCTTCTCGTAACTTTTCGTCTAATCGCCGTCGGCACCCCATCGTTCATCAATCTTCTTTTCTTAGACGATACTCGCCCCACCTCGATTTCGCTGCGTTCCCGTCATACCCTCTTACTCCACGTTCCTAATTACTCCAACAACTACGGTCTACAATTCTTCCTCGTTGTTGCCTCACTCGCCTGGAATAAACTCTTTTTCGACGTCCGCAGCGCCCCTCCTTTATCACATTCAAACACCTCCTCCGTTCACACCTTCTCGACACCTGATTTACAGTTTTGTTTTGTTGTGGTCATGTAACCGTGCGCTGGCACGCATTTGCCACGTTAAAATAAATCCTTTTTTAAGCTTTTTAAAATAACATATTAATTGCATTTCGTAAAAATGACACTGCAACAAGGAAATGAAAAATAGGCTATTAAAATATAATTATGGCTTTATTGACTTCACACAGTAAATCGGCTAATCAAAAAAACATTCTGCACACTCAATTTACGAATTTACTGCATGAAAGTTACTAGAGTAGATAAATTTTCAAGATAACAAGAGAACGTATACGGAGTATACAATGACATATTTTATAATAATGCGAAAAAATGTGCAACAGCGGAAACACTATCGGTACATTAAAGAATCCAACAGTTTTTGCTTTCAATATAGATACAGTCAAAGAAGGATTAAAGTTAGTGATATTGCAAATATCTATGTTTATAGCACGGATGGTGAACTCCCTCTATTCTTCGAAGCGGAAGCTCGAATTTCTTTTTCTTCGCCAGATCTGGCTTACTTATATCTACACTACTTCACAAAAACTTGTCTGACCATGGCTCGGCTGATTATAAGCCCATTCAAGCAACTTTAAAGATTTCGAGTTTTCCTGCGTATGCCTCTGGTGAAGATATTGAAAACTTCGAGAAGGCTTTAAGGTAACAAACACTCGCTCCATTATGGGGATAATGGTCTAGCCATTCCTATTTCGTTCTACTCCACTTCCGTGGATAATGCTGAGCTCCTTGCTAACAGCAAATGCAACACATTCTTAGGTAGCAATCTGGTTTTCACAGTAATTATGGCAGACTCACTTACGTATTTACATTGCAATAGATGCAATGGATGGGGACAGTGGGCCTCCACTTGTTCTGGGTCCCATACTTGTGGTGTATGTAAGACTGGGGAAGACTATGAGGGGAAATGTGGCCTCTCCCCTCAATGCTCCAACTGTGAAGGACCCCACCCGGCGTGGTCTAGACGTAGCCCCTTATTCAAGGGTTATACAACTCACACATCCGTACACCGGCACCTAGATCAGCTTGCTTTGCTGTAACCCCGGCCAATCCTTGTGATGTAAGAACGACCGATCGCAGGGATGCGATCGGTCGTTCTTTCATCACAAGGATATAAGGATGCAAGGATGCAGATCCTGAAAGATGAATTTAAATCCATTATTGTCAACTTACTAAAAATACATGTGGAATTGCGTTCCCCTCTTCTTGTTTTCTCCAAGGCCAAGAGACCACAGGGGTCTAAGAAGAGGCCTGCTGTAAGACCGCCTTTAGCTCCGAAGAAACTTTCAAGGACTAATGGATCGTAATGGGCGATAGCCCGAGAAACGAAGACAATGCCGGTAGGCAAGTGTCTTCTCCTAGAGGGGAAGGGAGTGAGAAGGGCACCCTTCTCTCGTCTGGCTACTGCTAAAGTTAGGCAATCCCACTACAGCTGAATTAACACAATGCAAATTAGTAAAGAGCCTTTTACACTGAATATACTTTAGTGGAACTCGGGAGGTGCTTCTGCCTTTAGCCTTCTTTCTTGTATAGACGCAAATGTCATAGTCCTTCAGGAGACGCGGTCTATCCGTCTCCCCCAGGACATTACTCGATTTATCCCTAAGCCCCTAAGCACATTTATACCCACCAGCTCCCTCCTCTTCATCTCAAGGTCTTCTAACCCTAGTTAAGTGCTCTTTAAGATCTTCCCTCCTGTAAAACTATTCTTGTCCATACCTGTCTTCTTTAGCTATATCACTATAAAAAGGGTAAACGCATCAACATAGCCAATATCTATATCCGGTCAGGAGAAATTCACAAGAACCGTGACCTCCTGGATCGTATATTGGGTAGTGGCTATAACATGTTACTCGGTGACTTCAACGACAGAACTAGTCGTTGGATTAATGCAGCAATCCACAGGAACATAAACGACTATCTTATTCATAAACCACCTTCACCAACCTTAATTGCTCAACAATTAATTCTCTCGACATTTTACTGCTACATAAGATGTGGTTGTTGAAACCCATCTGTACTGAGCAGTCGCGACAACACAAGACTACCTCTCATGACCTAATTCGATGGCGGTTGGAGGAAGATACGTTGCTTAGAAGGAGGTTTTACTTTGATCCTATCAGAGTGCCTTCTTTCAGGCAGCTATTCAACTTTTCCCTAGAATTGGTAATGAGAGTTTGACCGAATTTAATTCATACCTCTCTTAAGCATTCCACAGGAACATGAACGACTATCTTATTCACAAACCACCTTCCCCAATTTAAGTACCCAATTTAACTTAAATTTGACCGAATTTCATCGCAAGCTACAGCGTTGCTTTATACGACCTATATATGT
Source organism: Pomphorhynchus laevis (assembly GCA_012934845.2). Taxonomy (NCBI): domain Eukaryota; kingdom Metazoa; phylum Acanthocephala; class Palaeacanthocephala; order Echinorhynchida; family Pomphorhynchidae; genus Pomphorhynchus; species Pomphorhynchus laevis. Next base: position 44,108 of record WNNJ02000147.1, on the reverse strand, counting down.
CGCATTTACAATCCCAATTTAACAAAACTCAAGGTCCTGGTTAAAGTGCTACACCTTCCCAATCTCTCTGTTTCTGCCAAATAGGCCCTCTCGAATGAATACTGGAGCTCTAGATATAGGTTCCAGTTGAGCAGGGATAGGGCGAGCCTTGCTCACATTCAACCTTCTAAGTCTTCCTTTTGGAAGATATTCAAGAAAGAGAAGTTTGTCTGCTAGAAGGAAAGGGCTGTGGGTTGGATTGGGATCATTGGCTTTGAGAGAGTTATGGAAGAGTCACTATCCCTTCACAACTATGGAGCCACTCAATCTCCCAAACCAATCCCGTCTAGGGGTGACTGCAGGAGCAGGAACTTATCTGTTACAGATATCCTTAACTCTTGGGGTCCACTTCCGGGGACCTCCAATTCCGTCGCTCCACTATCTTATCGGGTCTGTCAGCTTTTGACAACCGATCAAAGAAGATAAGTGGCCCTCACATTGCTTTTAGCCTCACTTTCTGATGTAGCCAGTATTAATATTAGTGGTAATTTTTTTTACCAAAACGTAATAAGGTCTCATGTCCTAAAGACCTGTAGCCTATTTCGATTTATAACTCCCTAATCTCTATCTACGAAAAAGCGCTTGCGCATAGAATCGGCGATCATTTAATTAGAGGTAATTTAATCTTACCAAGTTTTCATGACTTTGTCAAAGGGTGCTCGGTCCATTCAGCAATTGGTGAAGTGCATCAGTTTTGCCGGAATAACAATCATCAACTTGCTGTGACTGTTTTCCTAGATTTTTCTACTGCATTTTACCTTATCTCCATTCCTTTCGTCATCTACTCTTTCAGGTCTCTCGGGTTGCCTGCTAGAATTGTTAACAGGTGGAGATATTGGTGTACTCAAGTGGTTCTATTAAAAAGACGAATCTTATGCACGTCAGTTCTACCCTATTTAGGGTGTGCCCAAGGCTCACCACTTTCTCCAATCTTATATATTGCTGCCTCCATCGAACTATATAAGATATTTAAACGTGATCAACATCTAGTTGTATACGCTGATGATACCACATCCCTATTCTCTGGACGCAGGTGCAAAGATGATGTCTCGAACATCAGCCGTTTCTTTTAAAAATTAAAATACCAGTTAACCATGTCCAATCTTATTTTGAACTCCTCGAAATCACAGGTGGTCGTTTTTTATGGCGCCCCTGCCTGTTAAGAAAAAATTGAAGAGATAAGCACTTTTAGCTCTATCCTCAATATTTGCAAATCAACCACTCCCCACCTTCACAAGTATAGTAAAATATCTGGGGTTCGCCGTTACAGTAAACTGGTCAGCGAAAGCTGACCTAGATAGACTTAAACGTATTCTGAAGAAAGCTAGGTGGGCCCTAAAACGGGCTTAACAACTGTCGTTTAATGGGAAAACCCAAGTGCACCTCTGGGGGTACTTGGGCTATCTCAGGATTAGTCTTATTTTCGAGAGGACGTCCACCAGAGCAAAGACTGAGGTTTCTCAAGCTCCTCATCTCGCGAATTCCAAGCATAGTCCGCCTTGATTGGACTCTTCGGAGGGGGTGAGAGATCCCGGGTGGTTCAGTCGGAGAGCGGCGTGTTGGATCGGCTGGAGGGCTCAGATCCCGCTAGAACTGAGGCATTCGAAATTTGTTGGAAGACTGGACAAAACTTGTTGTAGATTTCTTGTACTGTTTTGTTTCTTAGCTGTTTTTCTTTTTATTATTATCGGTTATGTAGTTGTTTAAGAAAATTCTTATTATTATATTTTATAACATGCTATATTATAAGCATGCTCTATTCTCATTCGAATTGTTAATAAAATTTGTTCATACTAATGTATGATCATAAAATTTCTCCACGATGTTAAAAGTAAAAACAAACCCTTCATTAAACGCTGTTAAATTACAATTTTTATCCTCAACTTGATTTGTTGCGGTATTGATAATAATATTTGTAAGAAAATTAATTATAAGTATTTAAGGTGGTTTGCAGTTTTACTCTGTTCCATCCTCGTCGCCGCCTTACTCCAGGCGAGTAAGGCGGCGACGAGGATGGAACGGAGACCGTATTTGTTGGAGTCGGGAACGCAGCGATAGAGAGGTGGGGCGAGTGTCGTCTAAGAAAAGGAGGCTGATGAATAATGGGGAGACGACAGCGATGAGACGAGAAGAAGGCGTAGTTGGATGCGGATGTCGATGGTGGGCCAGGAGAGTTGGTCAAGATATGTGGATGTGTGGTCGAAGCGACGGAGACGAAGGAGCACTCGAACGGCGGAGTTGATGATGTGTGGTAGGGGTAGGATTATGGATTTTGAAGAATTGGCGAAAAGAATGAGGCAGTAATCGATTTTAGGGAAGAGTAGCGATGCAGATCGCTTCTCTTTTTAGGGAAGAGAAGTGATGCTGCTTTATGAATCCTTCCGAATTTTACATGAATCGCTAAAAGTTTTATGGTTATAACTACTTACATTAAATTCTTACATTACAGATCAATTCAATCAGTTGCAGATCAATCCAATCAGTTGCAGATCGGTTCCCTGCGCTCGTCGATTAGTTGCAGTAACATCTTAAACAGACAAGGACATTTTTGAGAGGAGGTAATTTAAAGCTATGACCGACACCAACTGTGCTTAACTACAAGTACAGTGATCGACACACGACTGCAGTGTCTGGACCATAATCGCCTGCGATAACAGTAAGTATAAAGAAGACTTCATATGTGGATTTTGTGTAAACAAACTAATCCACAACTTATCCCACAAGCGCATATCAAAATCCAACACGTCCACTCTCAAACTACCCCGACGTTTCCGACGTTATTTCTCAACCCCGACATCCCGTTTCGTCAATCAAAATCACGACACACCCGTCCCGACATCCTGCCTCGTTACTCAATAACCTACAGCCATCAATCAAAATCACGTCCACCAACCTTCACAATCCTTCCACTCATAACCTTTCCTCACATCGCTTGCCAACCTCTATATTATCCATATCCTCTTTGCCTCCCGCTGTCGAACCTACTTCCTTCATATCATCAACTCATAGCTTTCTTATCGTAATCTAACCCACTCACGTTACTCGTCCTCCTTCACGAAAACGCTTTCCTTCTAGCGATCGTTGCGTCATCGTCACAAATATCACTACTTCCACCTCCTTATATTCACAAGCACGTCTTGACCACGATGCTTCCGCCTCCGGATCCATTCTCTCGTTTATTTTTCATGTGGGTAAACCATCTTTTTTCAACGACATCTCCACTGTCGAATTTATCCGCCTAATCAAATCTTTTAAACCTAATCCTTTTCAGCCTTCTCTCCTGAAATTGTTTTCAAGCATCGCTCTCACGCGTCCTATGCCCTCCCAACGATTTAAACTCATTTACTCTTCAGCCACTCGAATTTTTACGTATCGCACTCCCTATAAAATCGCTCAACTCTCTTCCGTCCGCATCAAAAAACGCCATCGCGAGGAAAACGGCGAAACATATCTCTCCATCCGAAACATCGACGGAAATTTTCAAGTTGTCCACACCCGCCCTAAAATTCGATGGCGTTCCATCTCTCCCTATGTGTCTTCTCCGCTTGCCACTTTCACAATCACACACGGCTTCCGCCTCGGCTTCCTCAACACTAGATATATTCTCCATAAATCCGATCTCATCCTCAACCTATTCACCAAGGAATTCATCGATCTATTCCGCCTCACCGAATCCTGGCACTCCGATTCCGACAACCTCTCCATTCGATGTCTGCTCCCTGCCAGCTACTCACTATTCGAATACATTCGCCCCCTCAGCTCACCCCCTCTAAATTCTCTGATCATGACGACATTATCGCAATTGCCCATCACCCCGCGCCTTTTTGCAAAATCACTCCTCTTTTCAGTCCTTCCTCTTTTAATTGCTGACTTGCCGCTCTTCCAGCCCGATCACTTTAGATTTCGTTATTGTATATCGTCTTGGTTCATCAGCTCCTACCTCCTTATTTTTACCGAACTCGCTGACCTCCTGTCCCACTGTTCTTTGTCCTCCATCCTTTTACTCGTTATTGGCGACTTCAACATCCGCCTCGACCACCCCTCTTCCACTGATTTCATCCGGTTCATCCACATTCTATTCAACAACTACAAGCTCATCTCCACTGTCCCTACACATATCTTTAACGGGTACTAGATATCATCGCTGTTCCCAATCATTCTGCTGCCTACACCTCACTGTCAATCTCCGATTCTGATCTATTGACCACTTTCTCGTTACCATTGGTCTCACTTCCTACCACACCCCGCTTATCACACCTACCATCCTACGTCTCCCTTGGAGAAATCTTGACCTCCTTCTTCTCCGCTCTGCCTTACTCAAATCTGTATATCCTTCCCACAATAATATCTTCCTCTCCTCACGATCACGCCTTACTTTTCGACTCTGAACTCACATCCACTCTCGATCTTCTCTTGCCCTTCAAGCCTCACCCCTCACCGTAGCTTGCACTGTACCCAATTGTTTGATATCCGATTCCTACTTTCAAAGTGTCGGCTATGTTATGCTTCTCGATTATAGAACTTATCACTTAGACGTGATATCCGCTTGCTAACTCCGTCTCTCCGTGATTCCTAATCAGTAGGGATGATTTTACTCATCCCTACTTTTTTTTAAGCTTTTAGAACGCATCATCTAAATACAGATCAACGTTTATCTCCCTTCATCCAATCTGTACCCTCCTTTCTAATCCGCTTTCCGTTGATTGGAAAGGAGGGTACAGATTACTCCTTTAGCGTCATGCAATACGCCGATGACACCCTCATTTATGCTTATACACCCGCCCATCGCATACTAGTCAACTAGCTGATGCTAGTCAACTAGCTGCAAGCTTCCCAAAGGGTATCTGTGATAGTCTTCGTATTCACTTTGGTTTAGAGGTTCTAGTAGTCTTTGATCTGCTTTATGATGAATTGAAGCGAATTTCTGATATCTTTGCTCCGCTACGTGCCTGCAAGTCCAAGCATGGGCACCCTCCTTGGTTAGACAGAGAGCTGCTTGATGCTATCAGATCCCGCAACAAATTGTGGCGCGAATTTAGCCGTTCTCCTGTTTCCAAACGTGCCTACATCGCCGAGAGTCGTACGAAGATAGTATCGCCAGGAATGCATCTTTGTATCCTAGGAGGCTTTGATCTTATGTAATAAACAACAGAACTCTTGTCGCCACAATTAGCTCAATTTAAACGCCAACTGAAACTGACCGAGCCGTCTCTATTCGCCCAACATTTAGCTGACGGCTTCTTGGTGCGGGCTTTGACCTCTAACAAACTGCATGACTTTAGTTGGAAGTATGCCCCGGTTGCTCATCGGTGTTGTGTTCGTGCACTCAGAGTGGATGAGATGTTGAACGAGGTTATGAAGCTCGATCCGTTTACATCTCCGGGATGAGACAATATTGTCCCCTTCCTCGTTAAATCCCTAGCGAATGTACTGAGCAATGATTTAACTATGTTCTTCAGATACAGCTTGGACATATCATAGATTCCTGTCAGTTGGAAGTATGCAATTGTGGTGCCTATTCCCGAAAAGCATCCTGCTAGCTTTTGCGCGGACTTTCGGCCCATTAGCTTGATCAGCGTATTCTGCAAACTTTTAGAAAAAATCATTGCTAGTAGAATCAGGAATCATTTGGATCGTAAACACATATTGGTTGAATCTCAACATCGTTTCAGGATCGGACGTTTATGCCTTACTAACCTACTAACTGCGCGTTAAAAATGGGCTGATGATCTGGGGTTGAGTTTCAGGTTTATACAGTATTCCTTGATTTTTCGAAAGCTTTTGATATGGTACCACACGACGGCATAGTGTCTTTACTGTATCAATATGGACTCCATTCATATATATGTGAGTGGGTCAGGCAATTTCTATCGAATAGGTCTTTCCAATTTTGTGTGTGAGGTGTGTGCACTCAAACAGTGTACTAAGTGCAGTAACACACTGTGCACTCACACAGTGCAGTAACACAGTGTGTTACTGCACTCAGGCTTGTTTCCCTGTCACTAAGCAAGAATTATTTGACCTGGAGTATATTCTTAGGCGCGGATCGAGGCTCAAGTGGTATTGACTATTATTTACGTCTAAGTCGTATTGGGATGTTGTCGGTACGTGAGATGTTCATATCCTTAGAAATGCTATGTCTTTGGCATATGTCGAGTGATGCGGTGGGTTATCCCACCGATGTAATCACTAGGCGGGTAGGTAAGTTGAGGGGACATAGCAGAGTCTTGTATAAATTTGGATTTGGCAGATTACCAAAAGTGTATAGACTCTAGAAGAGAAGAATTAACATGTGGAATTCGTTGACTGAGGAAGTCGTTGCAGCCCCCAGTTTGAGAACGTTTAAATCACGTTGCTACAAATGGATATGAACAATGCCGCCATTCAACACTACCACTGGAGTACCCTAATTAGCTACGTTGACTGACTATTTGCTTTTTTGGACTCTGCCTGAATAGCCTTTTGGCTTTAGTATGTATTGGAATAATAATATTCCACAAAGAACATCAAGTTTTGCGTGGACTGTTGAATATTCGATCTACCCAAGTTTTGCGGGATTATTCCCTTTATCTCATTCGTCACTGAAATGTACGGATCAAAACAATTCAATTAGGACAAAGAATTGTGATTCCATGTAATCGTTTAAGCGAACATACTGTTAGCTCAGCTACACATAAACTATTCAAACGGTGAATTATTTTGAATTTGGATTGATATAATATGAAATAACAACAAATTACGATATTTGTGTCTATGTAAATTATGCTAAAGCACAGTGCATATCAATGAAAAGCGTTTACATTTTTGTGGATAATTATTATCCATAGTGTCTTAAACTCAGAAAGGATCGATGAAGGTTATTGCAATTCACGCGTAAAGTAACCTTATTTGGTAATCTTAGTTACGTGTTATTTATTAAGTTTTACTTTTATTATTTATAAATTAATATATTCAATAATTACTAAATAAGACTAAGGCCAAAATGTGTTATAGAGGTGCTTTTTCTCTTTATTGCAATAGAGTTTAAAAAAGTGTGTTACAATATTAAGCTTTAGAGATATTAAGCTTTGAAATTTCAAGTCTCTTCAAACACGATTCCAGGGATAAAATATTTTTGCACGCGTTTTAAAATTATTTATAATTTATAATATTATTTATAATATTCTTGTATAAATTTGGATTTGGCAGATTACCAAAAGTGTATAGACTCTCGAGGAGAGGAATTAACATTTGGAAATCGTTGCCTGTGGAAGTCGTTGCAGCCCCAGTTTGAGAACGTTTAAATCACTATGCTACAAATGGATATGTAAACAATGCCGCCATTCAACACTACCACTGGAATACCCTAATTAGCTACGTTGACTGACTATTTGCTTTTATTTTTTTGGACTCTGCCTGAATAGCCTTTTGACTTTGGTATGTATTGGAATAATAATTGTAAAATAACGAATCTACACAGCATTTTGAAAAAGAAACCCAAACTTGATAATGATGGAGTTGTTTATAAAATTTCTTGTTTAGAATGCGATAAATATATCAATGCATCTACTTTTATAATTTTAAAAGATAATAAGCATCTATTGTTTTAAAAGACCATATTCGTTTGAGTAAGAGTAAGAGTGACAAGGAAATTACCGGACAATCCAGGATCAATAATTGTCAAGTTGTATGCATAGAAGCAGTTAGCACGTGTTTTGCCCCCACTGCTATGTTGAGTCGAGGAATAAGGGCGTAAACCTGATAGCATAGCAGTTCCTCCTAATGACAACTAATCCTTATTCTTATACAACGTCTGTTATTTATTAGTCAATTCATAAAAATGACTTATATTTTAAATTTAAATTTTTTATTTTAACTTGATTTAAATTATAAAATATCATGACAATTATTTATTATTTATAGCTATTTTTTTATTATTTATATTTATTTATTATTTAATTATTTATTATCTAATTTTTAAATTTTGATTTATTGATTTAGCATTTCTATTTTTATTTATTTATTTTATTTTTTATTTTGGACTTAGTTAGATAATTTGATTCGTATTGTAAATACAGTATACAATGCCCAAGTTCATTTGAAAACTCTATTTGTGTGAATTGACTAGATTCAAAATTTGATTTACGCCATTATTTTCTCAATATATTGATAAAAAATATATGGAAGAAATTAATTCTAATTGTTCAACTGATTACAAAATCGATTTCGGAAGAAATAACGGTTGGGTTTCGCGATCGCCCAGATGATTAGAATGCGACTAAGACATCAACCGCTTCGACTTTACAATGTACCTCAAAAGCCTCCGTCAGACAGCCCAATCAGACCTGTGCCGACCGATTTGCGCTTGGTCAGCCTGAAGCTCTTGATCGACAACGTGCGTGCCATCCGCCACATTCTTCGTGGAACTCGACTACCTGCCTCGGCTAAACTAGCCGAATTAGTGAACGTAGTTGCGTGTGATCCGTCTGATGAGTTAACATGGTTGCGTCTATTATGTTTTCCAAAGCATCCCTTCAAGTGCCTCGGAATCGGATAGATTCATCTGTGAGGACTTCTCTCTTGGCAGCACTTTGCAATGCATGTATTTGATACCAGCTGCCTCGATACCGTACGATTATGCAACCTACGCAGAAATTCTAGGCTTTCACCTAATGCGAAAGTCAAACACTTAACTTTTGACACCAGCAGTGGAACTTGGCAGACCTTTTCCGGTAGTGACTGCGAAATCGCTTCTCTCTATATTAAACTCTTTTCTACCCTCATTGGGGTTCGGATTCAATAGTTTGACACCTATGCACCTGCGAGATTTACTCGCTTATACATCCGGACCAACCGCGGGCAGATTATCACTGTCGCTAACAAAATTGTTATTCGTGATTATGAGTGTGAAAGTGCCCAATAAGATAGCGCAAACATTTTGCGGAGCCAAAAAGACGTCGGTGTACGACCGATAGCAGTGGGCTTCACAATAAGAAGCCTAGCGGTAAAATTTGTTACGTAGTTTGCAACGGAGCTAGGCGTAGATTGACTTATTCCTGTGCAGTTTGGCTGCACAGGAATGCAGTGTTCACGCTACCATAACGTTTCTGACAGTATGGCGGGGAGTGATCGTGCCATATTAAAGCTCGAGTTCACAAATGCATTCAACTGTGGAAGCTGAGATGCTGTATTGAGTTACACGGCGCCAGATATCCCAGAGATATTTTTATTTGTCAAACTCTGCTACTACAGTCAAACAGGCCTCTTGTTTGTCAACATTTGTATCAAATAGCAAGAAAGTGCCCAGTAGGGGGATTCTTTTGAACCTATGCTTTTTGTCTAACAGTATATGACCTAGCCCATAGGCTTATGTCTGGTCTAAACGTTTGGTAGTATCTAGAAGTATGTGTCTTGGGATAAACACCTGATGAGGTTATGTATAACACCCAAACAATCAAGGAGTTAGGCACAGAAATATAGTTGTTCCTCAACGCCACGAAGTGCCAAGTGTTCACCGAAAATGAAGTCACATACCGACTAATCGCGAATAAACTACACGGATGCAAGAGAGTTGCCACGGCTGATACAACGTTGTTTTGAGCGCCACTGGGGAGGGCGATGCTGCTATTGACAACGCACTTAGTGATGCAGTCTCCGAACTCAACTGTGCTGGGAGCCGTTTGACGAGGCTCAGCGCGCGCAACGCTTTCATTTTATTGCGAAGCTGTATGCTCTTGCTAAATATTGGCTTCTTGTTAAGGTTCGCCCCCTTGCTTTCGAAGCGATAGTTGTGAGAATTCGACGGGGAAGTGCGGATTCTGCTGTCAACCATTTTAAATGTACGTTTGCACTTCAAAGCATGACGACAAGCAACCTTGCTAATTCGACGATGATGATTCAGAATTTGGCTTTCAGGCGAAACCGCAATACCAGCATTTGGATTGTCTACATGTTACACAGAAGTGTTTGTAAAGCTGCTATTGTCTAGTAGGCGACTTATTAAAACCAATACGAAACATCCAGATTTCAACGATGCTATTAGGAGTTGGAGCGCTGAATTAAGATATGCTGTTCCATCGGAATCTTTCTCAAAAACGATGGACAACAAACCTCTATGAGGCGCTGTATAAACGCCTGATCGACTAAGCAGAAACATCAAAATGTCGAGCACAGCTGCTTGCCTATCCTTCAGATTGTTCGGTGATTTTCTTGAATATTCCGATTGCCTCCGGCGACACCCGCTTCGACTATCTATATTTGTCTCAGGTCATTGCGTTGAGGCTAAGTGTACACGGCAGTCAGCCTTACGTGTGTAAATGTGGTGAACTGTAATGAACGGAAGTTTACAAGCACTGGATAGGCGGCATTCTAAAGCTCGTCATCTAAGTTTATCGAAAAAAATATGCTCCTTCGGATGGCGGTCCAAGCCGCGGGATTTCCCTCAAGACTGGAGACGTCCGCTTTATCGTGAAACGACGGCCAGAAATCGGACGGCGCTACATTGTTACCCTGAGACGCTGGTCGTATCTTGGAATGGGATTTTGCATGATTAAATATTCTGGTATCCAGCTACCAGTCAGACGCCGCCTCTTTTGCAGGGAGCGTCGCCCAGCGCGCCGAAGAGAATTAACGGACCACGTGCAGCGATCTCGCCGAGCATCAATACTCGTTCACGTGATTTGGGATTAAACACTCGGAGCGTTCGGTACTGGCGTAACGAAGCTTTTGGATGCGCTCGGAACATCGAACAAGAACAAATCTTTGGAAAAACTTTTTCGTAAACGTTCTTAATGTAAAATTGTAATATATGCATATGTTAATATTAAAAAGAATATTAAAAATTACATAGGAATACAAGAAAAAATACAAGAAACAAAATAGTTTTCTCTTATAGATTTTTTGATAGTTTTTAAACCCCAATTTCCAAACACTAATGAAATGCAGCTATTTTTATTAGTCATTAAATCTTTGTTTCGTTAATTTCATTATAAAATCAACGATTTTATAATAAATATTTGACTATCGTTGGATGTATGACTACATTCAATGACTCACTAGGTTTATCATTCATGAAACACCTTTTTACAATTTAGACAAATATCTGTAATTGAAGAAGGCTCTTTATATTCATAACGAAATCTACTTTTCAATTTATGCTTGCAGGACGCGACAAATATATATGAGTTGTCAAACACCAATGATTTTGCGAATGTTAATATTGTTGGACGTCTTGTTCGAAGTATTGCAGTAAGTGATTGCAGTAAGTGATTGCAGTAAGTGATATCTAAGTAAGTGACTTGATTCTTTTCAGTCAAATTGCTGGGTATATGAGTCTCAGTTTAGTGATTTGATTCTTTTCAGTCCATCTGCTGGGTAATGATGTAAACGTAGGACATATCAAATGAGTTCATGTGGACCACGATAATTGTGCGATACGGAAATGGTTTGAGGACAAGTAACTTTGGAATAGGTTTATTTTACGAACGAATGACTTTTCGTTCGTAAAAGAAAATATATTTTATAATTATATAATAAAGTTATATTTTATAAATATAACTAAATTTAAAAATTATATGGAATCAAAAAGAGACAAGGATTTCTCCATCATTTTAGAAAATCGATGTAATCATTTCATTTACATCAAATTAATCAGTTCATAAAAAATATTGGGTTGTATAATTGGTTTTTCAAGATACATGTAGTTCCATTATTTTAAATTCATTTATAATACAAAATATGTAGTCTCAGTAAAGTGATTTGATTCTTTTCAGTCAATCTGCTGGGTTTTGATGTAAACTTTGGGCATATCAAATGAGTTCATGTGGACCACGATAATAGTGCGACACGGAAATGGTTTGATGAAAATTTTTATCATTGTTTTCACTTTTATTCTATTTTGTTTTTATTTTTTTAATCAATTATTTTTTATATAAGAAAGATTTAATAATTTATTTAATTTATTTTATTTGATTAATTTATTTATATTATTGCTTTTATTGATTTACTTTTTACTGAAAAATATCTCTTTATGAGTTCTTTTTCATTTTCTTCATTTAATCAATATAAAACAAAACTGGGTTGTAAAATTTCCTTTTCAAGGTAAATGTAGTTCAAAAATGTTGAATTTAATGTATACTACAAATTATGTTGCCTCAGTTAAGTAATCTCATTTGTTAAAAGCTCGTAACAGTAATATAACCTAGTGTTAGCATAAAAAATATTAAGATGTTCAACATAATTTGCATATACCATAATAACTAATTAATAATCATTTGTTCATATCTTAATCAAATTATATAATAATCAAAGTCATTCTAAATTTCAATTTTATTGAAAATGCGCGTAATTTTATCATTTTTTAGTTATTACGTTGTGCAGTAAGGATTTGTTTGATGATTCCTTTTGGAACATTACAACGATATTTGCGATATAAACTTTTAGATTGACGTTATCTAATGGTTAAGCGAAAAGTTAACAACGCACATGGCTGTCGGAATTTAGCGGTGAAAACGAGAAAGAAAGGTGAAGTTGATGTACCGTCGGGGACTGTTTTAGTTGATGTACGAAAAAATAATTGGAGACTAGGATCTGCTTTCGCACGAGGTGGTTTTGGTATGCTGTATAAAGCTGCAAAATCACCGAGCAATCAAGAACAGTTCGTATGCAAAATCGAACCGAAATCGAATGGCCCCATATTTTGTGAAATCCATTTTTACTTACGGACTAACGATCAAGTCAAAATGACCGAATTTATGCATCAACACAATCTTGTACATCTTGGTGTACCGGTAATGCAAGGGCACGGTCAGAATGAAGATCATAGATTTTTGATAATGAATAAATACGGAGAAAATATGGAGAAGTCAAGTCTTTTGGTTGATAATATTTTACTATTAGCATGCCAGCTAATTTACATTTTAGAATATATACATTCTTTTGGATATACTCATAATGATGTTAAGGCATCAAATATAGTTATGGACCTTAATGATAAACGCAAAGTATATCTCATTGATTTTGGCCTAACAAATAAGTTTAGATCAAACACATCTGATCATATTCCAATGAAGATACGGCCAAAATGTATGCACGACGGTACAATTGATTATACTTCATTAGATGCTCATAATGGTATCCAAGGTTCGCGCCGATCCGATTTGGAAATTTTATTCTATAACTTAATTGATTGGTTGTCCGGTGGTAAATTGCCTTGGAGGCCGTACATTCAAAATGCAGACAAAATCAAGCAGATGAAACTAGATGTTAAAAACAATCCAGATGACATGCTAAGCCAATGCTTAAAGAATAAATTAAAACCCAAAGCTATAATTGAACTTAAGAAATTCGCTAATCACATTTACGAACTTGGCTATGATCAATGTCCTAATTATGAACTATGCCGTACTCACCTGTTGAACATTGTTCAAATTGATAAAATAAAATTCAATGGTCTTTTGCTGTCATCAGTTAATAGCGATACATTATGTGCTGTAAACACAAAATCTACTACGAGGGGGCAAGAAAATCATTTCGAGATGAATTCACACTGTGATATAGGAAATCCAATTGCTCGTGTTAGGAAACGTAATGCTCGTCCATTTAATCGGTCAATTCAGACAGACGAATAACAATGTTGTTGTGTACCATATTGTGTATGCATATTTTGTAATTTTTACTGTATTAATCTTAGTGCGCTATATTCTAATTACCTATAAACATGTCCTTCGAATTGTTTTACTTGTCAAAACTCTATTTAGATCACTAGGTCAAATGCTAGTGATAAGCTTATGTCAATAATATGATATTATTCATTGTTTAATTTTCTAGTTTAAGTTTGTTCATTTAGATTTCCAAATACATTCGTAGTTGTTAAAAACTGGACCTCTTTGAAGTTAATAATATCGTCCGTCAGTACTAAAACCTAGTACTGACGTCAGTACTTCCACCCCTACAAGTGAAGCCGCATTAAGGAAACTCTTACATGCGCTTTTTTGAAATCATGCATGCCTTAACTGCTAATCAGCATATAGCGTCATAGACAGTTCTAGGTATTTTCTGGTTTTAAACAAGAAGTCTCAAAAAGCTTCTTTTCTGGTTTTAAACAATAAGGCTCGTTTTCTGGTTTTAAGGCTTCTTTTCTGGTTTTAAACAATAATCACACTCCAAACTATTTTAGAACCTGATATATGTCCAAGTTTAAAGCATTCAAATAAATTTGTGCATGTTGCTTTCTTTGCCTCAGTAACTGCATATACTCTGCCTCTCTACGCTTCTCGCTATTACACTGACTAGTTTTATCAGGTTACCCTGAATTCCAACTTATTCTGTTATATTGCTTGCGTCATCCAAGCAGCTTATAGATTCTAACCACCGTAAGCACCTGTACACTTCGAACCAATGTCATCTTTCCTTGTTAGGTTTTGAACATCGCCCATTCATATTCAAATATGAATATGTTTATATGAATATGAATATGAACCTGATATATGTCCAAGTTTAAACTTCTCTTCAGCGGAGGACAATTTGGATTAACTATTTCTATACAAGCCTGCCTTTATTTTCAACTAGAAACCTCAAATAGCGTTAGTTCAAATTTGAGGTTTGAACATGAGGTCAAAGCATGATCGAGAATTTAGAATCTCAGTGGGCATAAAATATTTGTTAATCCGTCAGAAAATAAAGTTAAATAATATTTTGGAAGGTTTGAAAATAACATTTTGCTGCTCTTTCTTAATATTATTAAATATTATTAAATGTGAAAACAAATTATTTTAATAAATAAATTCAAATTATAGCATGATACAAATTGTTTGTTTCATATAGAGGCTGTCATTGCAACCTCCATGCTTGGAGCAAAAGTCATTCGTCATATACAAATATAATCAAAACCAATTATAGATTGATCATGAACAGTAAATCGTGAATAATAATTTAGGATGAATTGATATTTGTATTATTCTATAAAATTTGAAAAAATACCCCGAGAACAAATATTTCTAAACTTGTTCTATCTAATTTGGACATTAGTCGCTGAAATCAAACCATTCATTTATATTTTGTTTCTTAATTTTGATATATTTACTTTACCTATTTTATTTCCAGATTAATGGATACAAAAGTTCGTTTCATTCCGTTCGCTTCAAATATCGATTTGGGGTTTTGGCAGAGCATCCACGAGCGCAAACTTGAAAAATTGAAGCTATGTCAGGATGCCGAGCAAATTGTGTGTGGATATGATTTTGGTATGTGTTTTGTTATAAACTTCAAATAATCTTGAACTTAAAGTCAATTATTGACAATTTCTGATTATATCGCTTGTGCACTTTCCTTCTTTTTTTTATCTTTTTCACCTTTCTCTTTTTGCACTGCACCACTTCATTATCATTTTCTCAATTTCTTGTAATTCTTTCTATCCCCTTTAAAGTATCACAATTCGATAATATAATGAACATTGAATTAAGTAGACATTCTGCTTTGTATACTCTTCTCTATAATTTTTCACTTAAATTTTTTCTGTCAGCTTTACTTGTTGTTGTTAATAAACGAATAGGCCAGTCAAAAATTATGCTTCCTAAATTATGCTTAGTCCTCCACAGTCTGTATTTCTGAAACTTTGTTTCACTTACCTTTTATTATTTGCATTTTATTAATTTATTAATTTACCAATTTTATTGATTTATTTAATTTGTTGTATAATTTAATAATTTAATTATTGCAATGTATTATCATTGATTTTTGGTTTACATAATGTTGTGCGTTTTGCTATTACTAGCAATCATTTTATCATACATTTATGCTTAGCCCAAGAACACTGCCCTCCGTTAATGAATTTTCGCCTGGAAAGTTTTGATTGCAGGTATGCATATTCAAAAATTTATTTTTTACAATTTTATATTTAGCTTGACGCGAAATACACATCTTTTATCGTATCAAAAGTATGGTATGTTTTTGTGCCATTGCAACTTAACAATATTTAACACATTGGACGATTTTAATGGCTTTAATAAAGCTAAACTAATGAATTGCGTAGCTTCAAAGGTTAGTCTGTGATGTTCTACACATTATTTTTTCATGATTTTATTTACCAAAATCAAATTTTATTAATATGTCTTTATAATATTAACTATCAAATATCATTCAGCAACTGCGAATAAAGTGCAAACCGGCACAGGAAAATATCTACTAACACCCTACGTTATTTCGACATTCCATTTCGATAGTATCAATTTACTGTCAATTTAAATCTAATATATATTTTCTATTCATATATATTCATATATTTTCATATAATATATGAATATATATTTTAAATATATAATATATTATAATATATAATATATTTTATATATTATCAATTCACCATTAATTCCCAATAATTATTGTGAATTAATTATTTGGATTCCCAATAATTATTGGGATTTACTGACCAATTTTAAATTATATGAATTGATTATACATTTATCAAGTTATGTTATTTCGTTTTACCTTTTTCTTTTTCCAAGTATCATTATGCTAACGTGGATATGCATTTTTGAATACATAAAGCCTTTAGTAGATTGGAAATTTGGTTTTATCAAATAATGTTCATCGTGATTTGCTTTCTACTTTATCATCTAATATAACATTTAAGTTAAATATTTATGATGCATTTTCTTCTTTAAATTGTCGATATGTCATTTGTTTAACGAGTTTATATTAAAAAAGTATTCGAATAAGAATATGTGAGCAATAATTTTGAATATAACGCGGTTTCGTATAAACAGCTATTTAGAGCTTCGGTCGACGTTCCTTGATATTATACATCACCTTATCTAAATTTGTTTTAACTACGATGTATTTTCCTTTAAATAATATCTCATTTAACAATAAGTATTTTCTATTCGTACGTATATAAAATAAAATAGTTTTAAAAATTTATTAAATTTAAACGATATTTTTTATTGATTTAATACGAAATAATTTTAACGTATAATATTTAGACCAGCATGTTGTTACCGACTTCATTTGCATTAATTTACAAATTAAGTAATAATTACTTAATTATTAATTATTGTTTTTAATTAATTTCTTTTTGAAAGATGACAAATTTAACAAATTAAAATATTATATTTTGAGATAATATGTTCCGGTCTATCCACGCTAATTCTAGTACAATGATGCTGATAGGATTCAAAGAATCACATGAGAAAACTATGAAACCGACCAATGAAGTAATAATATTTGTTTATTATATAAATATTACATTTATATAATAAATTTTATATTTATTATATACATATTATATTTATTTTAATATTATATTATTAAAATAATATAAATACTATATTATACTATAATATTATATTATATTATATTATAATTTTTAATATTATATTTAAAATAATATCTTTTCTACAAGCTTAGATTTTGAATCCACAATCATATTCAATTCTAAAATGAATATTCTTATTAAAACAGATAGAATTAATATGTCAAATCTGGATGATTAAAAAATATATGTCAATATGTAACAGCCTGTTGTATTCAACTAATTTACTTTGATTTCTTAATTTCAGTATTTTATTTTTGAAAATGTCACGTTTCCTGTAATTATTTATTAACAATATAACTTGTTTCCGTAATAATTTGTCATCTATATAACTTGTTGACAGTTTAGAATGCTGGTTGATGATGATCAATGGATTCAGTGTATCCGAGAACTGTGTGAATGTCATTTTAACGTGTTTATTGTATATCTTAAAACAGCTGAAAGCATATTTTGACGCAATTACTTTAGGATTTAAAATCATATAAATTTACATATTCAATATTGCATCCTTCAATTCACCTGGTATGTGTGCCTACACTTACGAAACCAATAGAATATTTATCAACACTTGCAAATAAACCTTTGGTAAGTTTTTAAATAAAAAAAGATTTTCTTTGTACATTTTGATATACTTAACTTGTTCAAATATTTCTTACAATATGCTAATTAATATAGCACATTGTTAGATTTATAATTATTTTAATTATATTATTTTTATAATATAATAATATTATTAAATTATATTAATATTATAATACATTATATTTATAATATTTTTAATATATATAATATATAATATATTTTTTAATATAGCACATATATTTTACAATGTGCTAATCATTTAATTATTATTTATTGACTTATCTTGTTAATATTAAATAATTTAATTATAAGATTCTTTATATCACTTCTATTTTATATAGAAGGAATCCATTTTACCAAATTTGATTTTGGCCAACAATTATATTTTGTTTGCTAAACAATTTAATATAATAAAACAAATATAATATAAAAATTATAATATTTTATTTTAATATATTATATCAAATTGTAAATATTGAATCAAATTGTATATATTGCAACATAATCCGATCTGACAATTAGAATTCTAATTGTAATTCCAATTCTAATGTAGACAAACACGGACAAATTATCAGTGACGTTGGTGTTTACTGATATGCCCTAACATATCAGTAAGTTAAAAACTTACTGATATTACTTACTTTTATTTTCTATTTTACCACTCTCTTCATTTAAACATCAAGTGAAAGTTTAAAACTGTTAAATTTGGACATTATAATTTGAAATTTAAAATTTCTAAATTAGGACTTATGATTAACTATAAATGATGGATTAAGTAATTATTAAGAATTGCGATGATGTTAGATATTTCCATTGAACTATAATTAAATTGCAGATGTAATGTCGCTATAATTAAATACTAAGCAGTTTAAAAGCCTTGTTAACTTAACTTTAGCATTATATTCGTCAAAGGATTAGAGCAAATCTTGACTATTCGATCGCTAGCCACTATTAAAATATAAGTCATTCGCCTTAATAATCACATTTAAAATGAATTATTTGTTATTTCGTTATTTTGTTAATATTAAATAATTTAATTATAAGATTCTTTATATCAAGTTCTATTTTAAATAGAAGGAATCATGCTTTTCTGTTTAACACTTAAATTATTTAATACTTAAGAGACTATTTTTTCTATTTAGCATCTAAGTTTGCAAATGTGTATTTGAATTAATTATTTTTACTTAATAAATAATATTTTATATAAATACATTAATAAGATAAACCTATTTATTTTATAATCTAAACATAAGGAATACATCACATATGTGTAAACAGGTAAGATATTATGAAGCTTGTATTTTCAAAAGTGAAATATAAAAATAATATTAAATAATCATTAATATTATTATATTTAATTATATTAAAACGGAGAATATTATATGGATCAGAGAATCCTACTTTGGATGGGGGAGTATCAAAAGTATCGGCAAGTGAACTAAAAAGATAAAACAAGGCCACATCAAATATAACGAAGGTTATTAGCTTTATTAAATCTGGAAAATTCAGCAAAGCATCGCGATTATTAAATCAACAGTTAGGTGGTGAAATATTGTATTGGGAAAGGAATTTCATGCTCTTACCTATGCTTCAGAAGCTAAGGTAGCTTCATTCTTTAAACACTTCGGCTTCTGTCAGCCTGTTTATTAGAGAGATGTTGGATGGATGTCTGTAAAATTATGCCTCATGATTTAATGATTTGACTCCAGAGAAAGTTATAACAGCAGCAAAACGAACACGTGGATCTGGGGGGGGTATCTGGAGTAGACTATCATTGTTGGATACACTTTCTTACATCATTTGGTAATAGCTATTACCTTCTAGTCGACAAAGCTATGTGAATTCGCAATTAAAATATCGACTGAATCTATTGATCCATTTCTTCTGCAAGTGTATACAGTAAGCCGTTTGATTTCATTAAACAAAATATCTGGTGTTAGACCAATTGGAATCGGTAAGGTAGCGAGGAGAATAGTTGGTCGTGCTTAGATATTACGCATCAAATATGCTCTACATCAGTGTGTGGGAGTTTGCAACTATGCGCGGGACAACGATGCAGTACTGAAATCGCTGTCTATTCAGTCCAAACTGTTTTTGAAAAATCAATTGACAATTGTGTGCTATTGTTAGATGCAAGAAACACATTTAATTGTGTTAACAGAGAAATGGCTCTAACAAGAATGAAATATATGTTAGCTTTATTGACGATATTAAACAACACGTATGGACAACCATCAATTCTCACTGTCGATAATATTTCGATATTGTCTGCCGAATGATTCACACAAGGAAATCTGCTGGCCATAGCTGCTTACGCTGCTGCATCAATGCCCCTAATTGACAGATTGAGCAAGATTGCATCTGGAGCTACTAACTGCTGGTATGCAGACGATAGAGCATGTGTCTGAAAAATCAATGACCTCTTAAAAGTTTGGGAATGTGTCAAGTAGTTGGGCCCGTATTATGGATAGTTCGTAAATCCTAGAAAATGCACTCTTCTGACACACGGCGTGGAGCTGGGGATTAGTCTAAAACGATTTGCAAACGATGTCGTACCTATATATAAAAATGGTGTCAAATACCTAGGAAGCTTTATTGGGATATGCGAATGCATGAAGTCAAGAGTTAAAGAAACGGTTGACGATTGATAAAAGTTACTTAATCAGCTTCATGAGATGACATCAATCAACGCATTATCGACCTGCATCCTGTTTGCAAGGGCCTTTCAACACCAACAGACTTTTATATTCAGAACTTGCGAAACCACACGCTGTTTATTTGAAAGCCTTCGTTTGCTGCTGTCTATTCCTCATGTGTTAGGTACTGGTCCGATTGTAGAGGAAGATGGAGTACTGATTAAACCCGTTCAAATTTGGTTGCTCGGAATTTATAACCCAACCGAGGAAATGTTGATTACGTGAACTCGTTAAAAATGTTTGAGCTTAATAGGAATGGTTGTCAACAATCTGTTCTAAATTATCTACGCGATTTGCTAAGCCCCATTCGAAATTTCAAGTTTATCAGATGAGCACCTGTTTCATCAGATACCATCCAATCCTCGGAAATCTTGCTTCGATTCTTAAAAAGCTAGTACAACTGAAGCATCGGCATGGAGGAGGCCAGCGTATGATTTAGGGGGTACATTCCTAACATCGAGGGATTTTCATGACTCTGTTGCAGTGCGATAAACAACTTAATCCAATGGCAAATATGTGTCCTTGCGGTGTTGGATTTGATATAACGCATGCCCTGTAATTACCGACTGGAGGATTAATATCACGCATGCCCTGTCATTCTCGACTGGAGGATTTAATTATGCCCCTCACAATATTGTAATTGATGAAATATGTAAATGTTTAAGTACAATTTTGTAACAAAAGATACCCAACTTAATGTTGCACCTAAATCTGTTGAATTCGATAACAATACAACATCGCGAGATAGAGATGCAAGGGCAGATATTTCTTGCAACGGCTTATTAGGGAATTCTACGGTCCGGTCCTTCATGGATATATGCGTGTTTAACTCTTTGGCTCCGTCGTACTCCCTATCTAAAATATAAGACCCCTTCGAAAACCACAAAAATGCAAAATATAATGAACGAATAATATAAGTTGAGCATGTATCTTTTCATCTAATTATATTATCGACCACAGGAGGGATGGGTCCGACAACGAACGCAGTACTGAAGCGAATATCAAGACAGATATTCTTTTTGCATCATTCTTCGTACATAGATTGCATACGAACCCTACGATCATGTATCTCAACATTAATAGCAAAGGATGTTTTAATGTCAATAATGATAAAACCTTTTACACATGTCGGAAGGCAGACATGGAACAACCAATGATCACACAAAATCATATATAACGTTCTAAGTCTAATAATGATGACAATATATGGGCCTGTTTGCGAGTAACCCGTCAATTGTAACTTTCGGATATCAAAAATAAATTTTGTTTTAAAAATATTTAATTATATTTATTATAATTAAATAAATATTATTTCTTATGTAATTGGACTATTTTATTTTATTCTTTTCAAATATTTAGAATCTTATCTTTAATCTTATCTTATATATTTTTCCTTGTAGCTCGACTGTATTATATCATTTTTTGAAAAAAATAAAGAATATCCTTCATGTTGTTTTGGAATAGATTTGCAGAACTATACGATATGTAGCCTTTCTAATGCATTACGAGGTCTTAACGACGGCGATCGTGTACGTTTTTAAGTGAATATCTTGCATTTTAAAAATCGCATTATAGTACATCTTAGCAGTTGCAGATCCTAGTTGTATCTTACAACGTCCTGGCTGGCCTATTCGTAATCTTCTTATTTTCGTTGGTTTAAAAATGTACGTAGGTATTTATTTTATCAGATTTAAATTAAAATAATTAAATCAAATTTCTAGCAAAGCACTCACCGAAGTTTCAATATTATGCTTATCAGGACTTCCTTACAATGCAGCAATGATTAAAAAGTCATATATTTTGCACGTATCACTCGACTTTGCTAAACAGCTTGACGGTAGATAAGTTTTTTTTGTTTTAAACATATAAAATTTTAAATAATAAAAATTTAAATTTTAAATATAAAATACAAAATTATTAATTTTCAAATAAAATGTTTTGAATTTTTAGAACTTTAAACTATTATTTGAATTTCGTTTTTAATTATGAATTTAATTGGACAAAATGAAAACGTAATTCGCCTTACATCTACAAAAGAGTGAAGAAATTGCAACGAAATTCGACTATTTAAAAGTAAAAATCAATAAAATCAGCAAAATGTACTTTGTTGATTTTCGATTTGCCCACATATCAACGCAGATATTACACAAATATCTGCGTTCATCATTTATAATGTATTTGATTAATGCTTTTATTTAATTTGAACATTTATATTTTTGGTTTATAGGCTTACACATTTTAACATAACAATTATTTTAAATTAATTCAAAGAATTAATTTTAATAATGCATTTTAATTCTTTAATAATTAATATAACGTATTTGGCATTGTGTTTAGTTTCAAAGTAGTTTTTTATTTACTGTTATGCATTTTGTTAAGTTAAGATTATCGGTTATGTTTATTTGTCTGATTATAGTAAGCGGCCGATTATTGTTCGATGCTCGAAATGAGTTAAAAAAAGTTTCGAACTTTTGTTTAAATTTTAGAACTAAAATTCTAAAATTAAAGTGATCTAAAATTAAAGTGATAATCAATCCCAGTCAACCGAATCGAAATTGCAAATAAAGTACAACACGTATCGAGAAAATAAAATAAAAATAAATTAAAATGCAGTAAAACTGCATTCATCGAACGCAGTAACTAGAAACTTTTTTATTTTAAATCTTATCATTAAATTCCAATGATTACCAGAATTATAAAATTATAAATTTAGGAATAAAAAATTTATAAAATATAAATATTATTAAAAACAAAAGCTGTATATTTATAAATATAATTATTTTACATATTTAAATATGTAACTATAAAATTTAAAAATATGATTTTTTAATTTATAAATTATAAAACATTTATAAACTTTGAAATATATATAGTATTCATTTGAATTGATGAAATTGAAGATTTCTTGAATATTTTCTGAAGACTACTAGCATCTTCAGAAAAATAATTTTTTGAAGATGCTAGTGAAGTTACTAGCGAAATATAAAAGTGAGTTTTATTGTCGTTCAACTATACCTGATTGTGTTCTTGGATATTTAAAACCAAATCTTTATTAATACAGCTAACTAATTTCGTTTGTCATTTTGTTGCCACCAAATTTTCATTTGTCGTTTCGATTAAATAAACATTTCAAAATATGTGTTCTAACTTGTATTAAGTTCATACTTGTGAATTTGTATCAATCAACTTGTAATTGTGTTGAATTCAAAACAGAGTACATACTTTTTAATGTGCATGTTTTATTTGATTGTAATGAGTTTTGTTTGCAGATGATGAACTTCAAAGGAAGAATTCACCTAGCAGATAAAAAATTGCAAAGGTTAACATGATAGAAGCCGGAATATTGCAGGAACCATGTGTACAATAACATAATAAAATACCTGACCAGATTACACAAGTGGTACTCAACTAAAATCGTTAATAGTTGGTTTATTCATGCATTTCTTCCGCAGATAGAAAACTCAAAATATTCACTGCTTATAGTAAATTATTGTTCGATGCTCGAAATGAGATCATTTCGAGCATCGAAATGAGAGTGATCTAAAATTTTTATAATCTAAAATTAAAATTAATATTGTCGATATTTAAATTTATTTTTTAAAACCTGATAAAACCTGATAAAAACTGATCAAATTCGATATTAAATATCACCCTTAAAATGGCAATGTTTTTTACCTAACAAATTGTCTCCTTAGAAATCAATTATCATCTTTTCTAGTTAATGACCTGTGTGCGTTAGGCTGGGAACTGAATGAGAACAGAGAAGAAAAGCCGATGCATGTAGATTTAACAGCACATCTCGATCCTATACAATTAGTTGATACAGCAAATTCCTTAAATTTACAGTTGATGAAGTGGAGAATGGCTCCAAATCTGAAACTCGAAAGAATTCAAAAACTTAAATACTTGCTGATTGGTGCCGGAACATTAGGATGCAATGTTGCCAGATGTCTTATGGTAATAAAAGCAAATCTTGATTATAAAGTGTTTATTGTAACTTTTAATAAATTATATAAAATATTTAAGTAAATGCAGTAAGAATTTCAAGCTTAGTTTCTAGTTTTCTTTACGTTAAAATATTATTGTTAATAATCAATTATCAATGATCATTAAAAATATCAAGTACGATTTAAGATTAAACAATTATGTAAAATAATTCAAAAATATTCTTTATTATATAAAATTATTATGCTTTAAGAAAAGTATCATTTTTAAAAATTATTAAAAATAGTTATTAAAAAATAATAATGAAATTATAATTAGTAGTCTAATTGAATACTATAAGTTAGAATAATCTTTTGTTTATATTATAAAACTAGTGTATTAGCGCCGATAATATGTAAAATAATATTTGAACACTAAAATATATAATAAATACATTTATTTATATTTACTAATATAAGTAAATATTACTTAATATTTAGTAAATACATTTTTTCAATTTAAAAAATTCATCAAAATCATTTTTGTATTTATATTTACTTTATTGACAATTGAATTTGTGAGTCATCACTCAAATGTGAACAAATTATGACATATACTAAGTAATATAAGTGCATGATAAGTAATATATTTACTTATATTATATCATTGAAAACTAAAATATGCGTTCTTCAGAAAACGAAAGCTCGAGTTGATTTAAAAATGTAATTTAAATTTTTTAAGTTCTTTTGGAACTTAAAAAATATATAGTTCTTTTATAACGCATAAATTTTTAAAAAATAAAATATAAGTTAAACTTGTTGTGAATATAATAATTAAATAATAATTTATATTTGTTTATAATAAATATAAATAGGACTCTGTTTATATTTATTCATCTAATAAATTATATAATCGTCTAATAATCTAATATTCACCAATAATATAATATTAACGTTTACACGTATTAACGTTCATCCTATAATGATCATCCACTTACACCTTTCTTTTGTAATTATTATAGCTGTTTAATTAAAATTTTACTCAAATTAACAGTTTAAACATCGGATCGGTCTTAATTTATTGACTTAATTTTAAAAATAAGAATCTTGTTCTGTTTTATTGTTTCATCTGTTTTTACATTCGAGCGGTCTTAAGTCATTGACTTCATTTTAAAAATTAAAAACTTGTCTTTTTTTCAACTTTTTTTATCTGTTTTTAATTTGTTAATTTTTCGTTGTTTTTTGTAGAGAAAATTTGTTTATATAAATTAAAACATCTGAGCCGTCTAAATTTGTAGAATTATATCAGTTGACGTATTATTATATTAAATAATTTTACTGCATGTGACGTTAAGAATATTTCAATTAATATTTCAATTAAAGAGCTTAAACATACAATTACAACATCTTACAATCTAAAATACATACAAAATCTACAATCCACCGGCGGCTCGCTCACACTTGCCGACTCTACGACTCTTGGCAATTGCAAACTTACTTACAATGTTACCAAACACAATGGCGTACGACGGGCAAGATCAAAATGATATTATCAGAGATCAGCGGCCCTGTCGCATCTGCTAGAGGGATATCGTTTTGACAACTAATGGATGCTTCCGCTTTCATAAGTTCAGAGGTTCAAGGTGTGCAGGTTCGGGCGAGGGATTCGGCTGTTTCGACAATGCGTCCAAGGTCCAACCAAATGAAGCCACCACAGAAGTCATAACTCCAACATTAGCAATTCCAAGCGCTCGAGTCGACGCTTCGAACCGTCCATCATGTCTTCAATCATGTTGGCGCAGAGAATCAACAACAGTCATACGCATTCCGTACAAAACACGTGTTCTAGCAGCCACCTATTTCTGTGACAATATCAAACATGCACTGCAGATCGGAGATGTCAGTTCATGGACAAAGTTGCTGCTCTTCGCAAAATCATGCTTCAGTGGCCCAATGCCCACAACATGCAAAGGTCGATATAAGCTCGAGAAGCACATTTGCGAATCAATAAGAGCCTACGCGACAACCGCTTCAACAGATGTGCTATCCATGATACAAACGCCACACAAATATGCAAACCGTCAACTAAACGGCAATTCAGAAATTGCTTGTATCAACCTGACCAAGCATGGGAATTACGGTAAAGCACTCCAGCGTTTGGTTTCAGGAGGAATAGTCAGCCCATCTACACAAGCACGGACAGCACTGCAAATACTACATCCCCTGACATACAGCATCTGGCGTGATCAGCCACTATCCTCACCTAATCTTATAGAACGACTTTCAAACAATCCGATTTCGTCTATATCTGTAGGCCGCGAGACCGTCATTGCCGCGGTCAACTCTTTTCCTTTAGCGTCGGGACTAGGTTGCCTGGGGCTTAGACCGGAGCATCTCCAGGACATGTTACGAGCAAATAGCGGCGGTTCGCTAGCAGAGAATCTGACGCACCTTGTCAACCACCTTCTGGCGGGACTAGCACCCTCTGAAGTGGCGCCTTACATTGCCGGCGCTAACTTGATCGCACTTCCCAAAAAGAACGGGGGTATAAGACCAATTGCCGTTGGCGAAACTCTACGCCGTCTCTGCTCGAAATGCATATGTCTCCAACTCCGCAAACGTTTCGCTGGTCTCCTACAACCAACACAACTAGTGGTAGCATTCCCAAACGCAGTGGAAAGGATCGTTCACAACATCCGACGAATCCACGAACTTCACGCCAACGACAACAACTGGGCCTGGGCAAAGATCGATCTTTCAAACGCCTTCAACTCATTGTCCAGAGCGCACTTACGAGCGGCGGTCCGAGAGAACGTCCCGGAGCT
Organism: Pomphorhynchus laevis; assembly: GCA_012934845.2. Taxonomy (NCBI): domain Eukaryota; kingdom Metazoa; phylum Acanthocephala; class Palaeacanthocephala; order Echinorhynchida; family Pomphorhynchidae; genus Pomphorhynchus; species Pomphorhynchus laevis. The sequence continues at coordinate 16,756 of WNNJ02000147.1, read as the reverse complement.
CTTGCCATGGTTTGACTTTTCATACAAGTGCAAGGCACCCCTTTGTTTCGGCCCGCAGGAACCTCTCAATTCATGTGAAGGAGTCCAGCAGGGCGACCCGTTGGGCCCGTTCCTCTTCGCGTTGGCCATTAAAAAAACGATTGAACACTTTTCTCATATCCCTGGAATAAACCTCAACATGTGGTACCTGGACGATGGCATAGTCGGCGGGACGCCTTCGGCAATTGCATCCGCACTCGGCTGGCTAGACACGAGTTTCAAGGCGATTAAATTGCAGCTAAACTGGCGAAAGACAGAGGTCATCGGCACGCCTGAAGCCATAAGCTCTTGCTTGGCCCTACTATCCGAGGTGGTTTCGGAGAACACCTCTGGAAACATGCACTTGTTAGGCATACCCATCGGTGACGAGTCCTTCATAGAAACCCACCTGACAAACGAGATTCTGCCACCGCTAATCCAGACAATCGATGCAGTAGTTAAGCTGCCAGACCCCCAAGTCGGATACCTCCTACTCAAACACTGCGCTTCCTCGTCTAGGATAAACCACCTTCTCCGTTCAGTTGATCCAAGGATTACAAAAACGTTTTGTCAGTCATTCGACAGACAAATCGCCAGCGCCTTTCAGAAAATATGCGCGTGTCAACTACACGAAACAGCGAAATCACAGATGACACTCCCAATCCGTCTGGGTGGATTTGGCCTAAGATGCAATGCGGCGCATGTCTAGAGCCCATTTATACATAGCGTGATGCAGGTCGGAGAAGAATACAGTCTGGATCCTACACTTTTTCCTGGCTATTCAGAGGCATAAGCCACCCTTAGAACCACAGTGGGATCTCACTTCATACCGTCTACGGAGGGCGGTCAATCATCAACCTCACGCCTGATTGAAAATCTCGCCTCGACACAGCTTATACAATCATCTAGCGAAATGGATCGTGCCCGACTACATGCAGTGTCGTGTCCAAAAGCTGGGGCTTGGCTTAGTGCTGTACCAAATGCGGCATCTGGAACGGAATTAACACCCCCACAGTTCTGTATTCTAGTCCGCATGTGGCTTGGGATTCCTTTACACGAAAAGGATTATAGGTGCGGCCGCTGCATGCGCATAGCTGATAAGGAAGGCATACACTCGCTAACATGCCAATACGGGGGTTACCAAGGACTGCGGCATAATGCTATTCGTGACGTGGTATTCGCAGCCGCACAATCAGCCCGGATGGATGTAGCTCTGGAAGTGCGAGGTATTATCCCGGACCTACGTGAACGGCCGGCAGACATCCTATTTTATGGGGATCCTCCCCATGCAATCGACTTTGCAGTCACTCACCCCCAACAGACGGCATACCGTCGCTCAGCTGCTAACGCACAGCTCGCCGCCGCTACATCGTACGCGGCTAATGTTAAAGACCGGAAGTACAAGAGCAGGGTCGAAGCAGCGGGGTATATATTCTCAGCCGCTGTAGTGGAGTCGTTTGGGGGATGGAATGAAGATGGAAACAGGGTCATTAAACGGGTTGCAAATAACATGAGCCGGACAAGCGGAGTCAGATACGCCGTGACGATCTCGCATTTATACCAGCGCATCTCTATTGCAATAATGAGAGGCAACGCCAAAGCAATGCTAGCGTCACTTGACCAGATCCCAATATCGACATTTGATGGTGGACACCAGGAAACATGTGAACCCGGGAAACGCCTCTTCGAGCCAGACTCTTGTGCTTCGAGCCGAACTCGTGATGTGATGGGACTACCGGTTTGCAAAGATAACAACAAGAACCATACCCCAATGAATGAGTACGACGAAATAATTCCCGTGTCATGCATGACTGAGATAGTGCACCAAATTCCCGATACACTGCCAATAATCCAGGCCAGCCCGATTTCTAACATACAAATAATGCCCCAGCAACCTATCCAAACGATCGTGATCATTGAATAGCCGCGTACGACAACTGCGAAGATCGATATCGACAATGCTGAGTATTTTCCTGAGCATGAACGAGAAACAATGGGACCGAAATTTGGTGGAGCAATTGAAAAGTGCTCACGATGTGGAACCACAGTGTATGCTGCGGAAAGAATTGGTGCGTGCAGTTCGCAATGGCACGAAAAGTGCTTTAGATGTAAAACTTGCAATACAACGTTGACTTTGGGTACATATAAAGATCAGGATGGAGAAATATACTGCAAAGGTAGCTTCGATGATAAACTTCTTCCACACGACAGAAACCGCAAACAGGCCGAGGAAGAAATGAAGGCCAGCAAGCAGCTGTAATTCAGTAGTTTTTGTATTTGATTTTTTTCCATTACATCTTGTTAAAATTTTTAAAAAGTTATAAAACCTTTTTAAAATTTTTTTATCTCTTTTAAAAAAAGAGCAACAGTTTTCGTTTTTTAATTCGAAAAAATTTAACTAAAAAATTAAAAAAAATTAAATTTTTAAATTTAAAAATTTAATTTCTTAATTTGTTTTTTATTTTACTACTTTGTTGTATTGATTTTCCAGTTCACATTTTCAATAACGAAAGCGTTGCAACAAATGAAATGCACTTGTGATACGAAATTGCTTAAATTGAATTAACAACGAAATCGATTGAATCTAACTAAATATAATTTGTCACAATTTGATTTATGATGGTTCTAGAATGTATTTGTCGAAAAAGAGTCATTGTGTTCTTTACATATCGGTTCTTACATATCTGTTTCTGCTTTCGTATTTCTCTGTAATTAAAAGGCAAATACTTGTCGCGAGAATACAAGAGTATTCTTACAATTGTGGGGGGGGTATCGTCTATACAAAAGAATACCCCGCAGAAACAGTTCGTAAATTGTTATTTCTGGAAGCGAATGTCCGTATGAAATTTAAAAATTTAATTTGATTTAGGTTTAATTTCAAACACGTTACTATATATATAAGTATTCATATTCTGCAACTATTCTGTTACCGTTGATTTCTTTTTCATTAATCAACATCATTCCAAAGCTAAAGTTATTTTTAATTTTATTTTCGTGATTACTGGGATGGAATGTAAAACACATAACTTTTATCGATAACGGTTATGTATCGCTGTCTTCTCCTGTTAGACAATCGTTGTACACATTTACGGATTGCTCTACCGTTCAGCGTAAACGAAAAGTCGATGTTGCCGTGGACAGATGCGCGAAAATCAATCCATCACTGGTAAGACTTTACAAAAGGTCAAAAGAGAATGTAATATAAGAATTATATTAAAAATAAAAGAATATTTGTATTACCGTTAATTCCCGTTATAATAAAATACAAGTTGTTACTTTTGATATTTTTAAATCAAAAACGATAAAGAGTGTTAATTAAGTTATAAAAATGCTATAGCATTTTATATAGTGAAATGTTTCACGTTTAATACGTGAATTATGCAAATTTGAAATTTTAATTTATTTATAATCGATGATAATTGTTTTCCTATCTTTGATTAAAATTAAATTAAAATATATTTTAATTGTGTAATTTATAATACATGGAGTTTCCGTTAAAACTTGAAGAATTAACGGAAACGTATTAAAAGATTTGTATCGTTGTATCGTTAGAAGATTTATGTCCTTATATTTGTGTCGGGAGTTTAAGTAATATTTTATATATTTATTAAATCATTTAAAAACGCTTTGATAACGGTTTAAGCAAAGCTTTAGCGCTAAATCCATTTTATATTTTTAGTAAATTTATTATTAAATAATATAATTGTTTATTATTAGATAAGGTTGCTCTAGTATTATGTAATAATCATAACGTGTTTAACATTTTCTATTCATTATTATAACACAATGTCGTGAATTAAAATTTTTTGAAAATTATCTATAAAGAAAGGCTCCTATCCAAATCATACACGTAGTGTCGTTTGTATTATTCTTTTTTTTATTTATAGTTTCTATACTTTTCGCTTATTTTGACTTACTGTAGTAAAATTGCAAATACACCCAAAAACTCTTTTGTCCTGACGAGTTGCTTAAAGATTTAATTTGAATATTCTGCAACTATAACTAAACTACGATAGACGAACTACATCTTTCAATTCATTCGTGGGATTAATAGTAGGATGATATATCTTCATATGTTTCAACTTAAATTTTTTTCTAAAAGAGGTTTACACATCCGTTCAATGATTCAATTTCGAAATGCCCGCAATACATATTGCACCAATTCAATGAGGGTACTAGTAGGATGAGATATCTTTAAAATATGTTTCGATTAGGTTGTATCAACTTGACGTTAGAAACATTTTAGTTTCATCATAAATATTATAATGGTCAAGGTGCGATCGCAGATTATGATCAACTTAATAACTAACCCCCTGTATTGAATATTGTACAAATATTACTTATGGATTTTAATTTTCAAATGGAAGAGTTTATTTCATCAGATTAGTGATTGAAAGGGATTTTTGGCTGTATTTTTGAATATGAGTTTCTAATTTATTTCAGTTATTATACATAGCGATATTGCATGGAATAGATCGATACTAATTCAGGCAATGTTTATTTTTAAAATAATGTAAAATTAATATTTTATTTCTAAAATAGAAATAATATAAATATTTTAAATTTTTAAAAATTATTAATAAAATAAAGTTACAGTTTTATTTTCGGTTTGTACTGTCGAATCGTTTCATATTTTGTAAGTTGCGTGAACACAATTATTTGAAATACTGATTTAGTTATTTCAAATCTACACCGTAAATAATTTACGAAACGTTTTTGGCTCATTTTGTTTAACTTACATTTAGTTTACATTGTAAAAGGCGTTTAAACATTGAGAGAAATAATAAAATAAGAAATTGTTTTAGTCACAAATTTTCGACTATTGCGATATTCATTTTCAAGTGTTATACCTAGAGTATCCTAACACGATAAATCGTAATAAGGATAATTGAAAATTTATTATCACTACTAGCAGACTACAAAATCGGAAAAAATTTTCAATCTTTTGAAAATAATTACATCGCCTATGAAAACCGAAATAATAGAGATACAATATTCATTAAAATGCTTGATATACAACGTGATATATACCAATTATTAAGGTTAACGCATATATTGACTTTCGCAATATTGAATTAATGTAATATAATAATTATATAATAATTATAATGAAATATTCTGATATTCTGATTTATTCTACCAAAATATGGTTGATTCGTTTTACAGTGTTGTATCTTTCGCTTTTGCTGTTTCGTAAAAATGTCAATTTGATATACTTAAACTTTCTTAAAACTAATTATAATTTAAAATTAAATTAAAGAGAAGTCTGGAAAATGAAGTCAGTCTAACTAGCCGTCTAATAAGAGAAATCATGTATATTCAGCGTTATCCGTACAAGATTGATGATAATCCGGATAATTGAAAGATGGTTATCTCTACTAGCACACTGCAAATCTTGTAAAGTTTCATCGTTGTTTCTTCCGTTTTTATTGTATATCTACATCATTTTTTTCATGTTAAATTGATAATTTAACTTACAATTTACACATTTTATTCAACTGATTATATTTTTAACGTAAAAATTATAATTTGATATTAAATTATAATTTAAAATTAATATTTAATTATAATATTAAATTTTAATATTATAAAATATTAAAATTATTCTATTATTTTATATTTTAAATTTTTAAATTAATTTTAATTATTTGATATTAAATACTTATAATATTTAAAGGGAGAGAGCGGTTTTTAAACCAGTTATTGATTTTATATGCGTCTATGTAATTCTATGATTCACCATGTAATTCTTAATTTAAATTACGTATAATTTAACTGCAGCTTGAAGGACGCAGTTTGAGGCAACTTCGTCTCCATCGACCGATCGACCGGATAACCTTGTTGGTCACCCTTGCTGTAAAAGGTCTTTTAGTGTATAACGTATCCTCTTTGAATGTCGTTAGTCGATCAACAACCTGTTTTTCCATGTTTCGCTATTTCGATGTATCAACGATGTTACTATCAATCACAGTGTCAACTGTAATGAATAATACAATAATCTACTGCATAGCGTTGTCATTTTGCAATTTTATTCGGCACACCTTTATTCGTTGATTTAACATTGAACCTGATTCGCCAGCATTCTAAGCATGATACATTGTACACATTCCGCAAGATAGAAACCATCAGTTGTTAAACGATCTATATTTCCGAAAACTGCATCAATAGTGTGTTCGAACTCTGAAAATGTTTTGGCATTCACAATATGTTTTGTAGAACGGCTGGACGGTCCACAACCATTATTTTCCAATTATTTTTTGGTTTAAACTTGCGCTAAAATATTTTGTAATCTTTAATGTGATCTTAGAGATCACTTCTATTCGGCACGTAAATTAAGAGAACATATAATAATGCAGTTAAAAAATTTTCGTGGAATTTAATTTTTAATTTACAATGACTTGAAACAGAAATATTTTTTAATATAAAATTTTATTATATATAAATATTTATATATAATAAATATATTATTAATATGTTCATGTTAAATAAATATATTTATAATTATATTATAAAATATCAAATTATATTAAATGATTAAACGATTATTATATCATAATAATCATTTATTAGATTAATATAATTTTAATATTTATGTAACTAAAATGTACTGTACTCATTATAAAACGAAAATAAAATTAACCTCAAAGGAGGACTATTTGTAATTTTCTGCATGTTTTAGGACGTATCCGGAGTGTTTATTTCAATTCCATCTCCTGGACAGCCGCTTACAAGTTCAGTCTTACATATTTTTAATACAATACCTTTTTCTCTCTTAATGTTTTAGAATCCGAGAAGTTATCCCGACACAAAGTAATTGAGGATTTAGAGCGGCTTATACTGGATAATGATGTTATATGTTTATTAACTGATAGCAGATCGTCACGATGGCTACCCACTGTTATTGGTTCTTCTAAAGATAAGGTAAGCAATATAATAACATATTATAAAATTGCTTCATTTACGTTTCTAAATGTTTTATGTAAAAACTATTCAATTATTTTAGTAGTAAAAATCACTTAGCAGCGACACATTAATAGTTTTATCCATCGTGGTTTGCTACACATTATATAAGGATGTAAAAACATTTAATACAAGTTCGACTCTCTTAATCAAAACTTTAGTCCGCAAACTTTATATGCGTTCAATATTGTGCATCATATTCAATTATTTAAATGTAATTCAAAAACTAAAATTGATATTAAATTCGATTTTTTGATATCTGATATGTCACATTTTTTAAATTCGAACAATAATAGTATTTTTAAAGTACAAAATCAAATGATTTTAGAAAAAATCATTTTGATAAATTTTCTGAGAATTGAATTACGTTTGCAATTGAAACATTTTTAATGGCGTTTATTTTGATCTATGTTTTAAATTTTAAAAAGTATGTTCAACGTATTTCATGTTTTTCAAGAATTTAAAAACCGGAATTCAAGAATTTCGCGATTTTAAAATCACTGAATCTTTAAAATATCAACGAAATTAAGAAATTGTTGTTTTTCGGTTTCGTTTAGGATTTTAAATTTATAAAAATATAACTTTTTCTTTCTATTATTAAAATTAAACAAACTGTAAGATTTTAAAGATTAAATAAAATAAAGTTTTATATAATAAAATAAACAAAATAATTTTATTTGAATTTAATTATTTTGATAACTAAAATAAATTAAATAATTAAATTAATAAATTTGATAATTAATCAAATTATCAAATTAATATTTTAATAAAAAATTGTTTCTTATCTTATCTTTATAAAGACTTTATCGCCAATATATCAAGATACGTTTTATCTCAAGATAAAATGTATTTAGAAAATATTTTGAAAATACGTTGAAATACTTTAGAAAAAAATATTTTAATCCAGGATGACCAGATCAAAGCAAAGCAGTTTAAATGATAAACAGAGAAAGAAGCGTGTGATAAGTAGTTTTCATAAGACAGTGGGTAACGAATGCAAACGTTGTAAGATATCCAAGCAAAATCATCTTAGCGATTGCAAAAGTTGCAAGATATCTAAGCAAGATCATCTTTACATGAGAGCTACGAGCTCTTCCATCGAACAGCCAGATTCTGAATTGAAATTTAGTGAAATTATTTTACAGACTAAATTTCTAGGTACCAAGGAGATTCAAAGCAACCCTATGCGAAATAACCTTCAGACTGATGAATCTATGTTTCAGAATAACGATGAAACAAAATTAGAAGCCGTAGACATTGAAGAATTAAAAAACGATACAATATCTTATGAAGTGTGCTTACAGCACTTGTTAGACCGCGAACGTCGTCAAAACGCTAAACGTAAGCTTAAAGAGATCGATAGCTTGTTTACAGTCAATCTTACCACAAATCATCTTGATGCGAACATGTACAATATAGCTAAACACGATCCACGATCATTGTACAGTAGCGAGTTTCTAAGCGGTTGTTCAATGACACCGAAATTTTTCATATGTGGAGCGGACAAGCGCATTTTTGTAAACAATATGGAACATCATGACATTTTCTTATGGCTTAATCTTAATTCAGATAAAAAAATGAACATCGACGTTTGCAGTAAAGCTCAGTTATCTACCGGTTTACAAATTACGCACCATCTCGCGAAACAAGCCAAAAATATAATCCGAAAATACGATGCGATTGAAGATGACGATGAAATAAAATTACTAAAAGAGTTGCGTTATTTTGGGGTTGAAGCGTATCGCAAGAAAATAAGTAATTGCCCGCTTATTTCACAAATGGAAAAATATAAAGACGAATTTATTGAGCGATGGCTGAACCATTAATATTTCTGAATTGATAATCCATTTTTGAGGTTAAAGTATTCGATGCGAGTAGTAATTTTACTACTATTTTATAATCTTCGAAAAATATATTTCTTTTTAAAGTTTACTTTTATTTACTCAATTTACTATATTTATTTAATATTTACATTAATTATTCTCTGAAGTTCATCTTATCAAATGCTCTAGCCACATTTTCCAATTAAAATTTATTTTTAATAAAATTTAGCTTGTATTAACTGGTGCTGTTGGATTCGATTCTTTTCTTGTTATGCGACATGGCAACACAAGCGAACTTGGATGTTATTTTTGCAGTGATGTCACTACACCTAGCGAGGTAGTTATTAATTTTCAATGCTTTATATACAAAAGTGTTTATATCAGACGCTAATTTATTTTTTTTATTAAAAATTATTTTGTTTTGTGAAGGTATTTTTCTCTCTTTTCTTAATTAACTTAGGAATTGGGTTAAGATTTCTCGCAATCATAAGATTTATTAATCTTAATGTTATATTAAAAATTCAGCTATATTCAGCTGTCATAAGATTAATTCTTATATAATTCTTAATATCAATAATAATTATATTAATTATTAATAAATAATAATTAATTATAATTAATTATTAATAAATAATAATTATATTCATAATAATGCAGATAAAGCTAGGGGAAGCTTAAAAGCTTCCCCAAGCTTTTTTTGGGAATTACAAAATTGAACATAAAATCGAATCAATTTGAACAGAAACTGTTCTTTGAATGAAAGTTGCTGATCTTCGTTGAAATATGACGGGCGCTTTCCAGCTTGGGGCTTATACGATTGAAAATATACCAAATTAGTCAGAAAATCGAATCAATTTGAACAGAAAACTGCATTATAAAGGAATGTTGCTGATCTTCGTTGAAATATGACGGGCGGTGTGTCAGTTATACGTAAGCTCTGTTCTAATTATACGGTCCACCTTCTCCAGTCCTAACCCTGACAACACTGGGCACGTGAAGACATGAAGCAGAAAAGAGCACTGTTTCTTACAAAGGATGCACCTACAGGAACCGCGCCGAACATGAAAAGGCAACTTATTTGTACAAAACTTCGGATGATAATCATCTAAGGAAGCTCTCCATATTAATGGCCACTTCTCCGAATAAAGACTCATCCACGCTTTCTGGGTAAAGGCCGGAGTGGAGTATAACTCTGAATGCAGTTTTGCTGTCTTTGCTTCGAACTTTTTAAGATTCTCAACAAACTAATCAATTTCGGGAACATTAAGCTGCTTAGCCTAGATACGACGAGAGACATGACATGTTGCATAACGCTGCTAATGCGGTTGATGAAGTTTTTGGGGACACTCCAACTGATCTCTTGACGAATCTCCACTGAAAGTTACCAATTTGATTAAAATTAAACGCTGACAAGTCTAACCAGAAACATACCATACCGTACTGAATAATTGGAAACAACATGATTCGAAAGTAACAAATTGCTTCCTGAATGGAAAGAGATCCTATTTTCTGGACTGCTGCTGTCGATCGAACAATTTTTACGCATATGGTTGTTGAATGATTGTTGAATGACCATCGTTATGTCAATAGAACACCAAGGTATATGCATGACGAGGAAACATTCAAGGAATATCCGTTAAAAATAAGAAAATCAATACGATGTAATGGGTCTCCTTTTCGAAACTTTTGACTACTTTTGATTTAGAAATATTAACATTAAGCTCGTTAGCTAAACAGAAATTGTTATATTCATAACAATTAATATTTAATAATTAGTTGATAACCAGTAAATAGTTAAATTATTTTTATCATCTTTATTTGGATACAAAAATAAAAATATTATAATATAATATTATATTAATATAGTATATATGACAATTATATCAATGAATCTGGAGATTCATTGATATGCTGGAGATTCTTTATGGATTCTTTCATTTATTTCATCAATTTTGCTAGAGATCACACGAGGTAATTTCACAGCAGAAACTATCTACGGTATCATTCCTTCATTACCTCCTCTTTATACACCTTGAAGTGTGTGAAGTTACAAGTAATGAAGTTTTGATACAGTAGCTGTTTTCTAACTTTAAAAAGTTTTTGTCTTTTCAAATTTTAAGTTTTAATATCGATATTTTAATACTGATAATATAATTTATAATTATATTATATTTATAATTTTACTATCGATATTGAAATAGATATTTCAGTCAAGAAATTGACTAGATTTCTTGACTAAAATTTTGAATAGTCAAGATTTTAATTAGCTAAGATTTTTTCGAAGTTTTATGAAGTATTTTTTATTAGTAACCAATTATAAAAACAAATAATAATAATTTAGTTTGGAATTAATTGCTATCATTTTGAATAGCAATATTTCGATAGATCATATTATCATTCTTATGAAATCAAAAACAGTTTATTTGTGTACTGTCATTTATATTCAAAGGAATACTAAATACTCAAAAGAATACTAAATACTCAATAAAAACATAAAAAAGGTGGAAAATGCACTGAGGACATAGAAAACAAAAAGCATTCCCATTAACATAGGCAGTATATTTGTATAGAGCTAAAAGTATTTTAGAACAAAACATTAAAATTAATTTTACATAAATCAAAATTAATTAAATTTAAACAAGAATATATTGCCAAAAATTATATTCTTCTGGGGATATGCCGGCGATCGTCTCCCTGATGCATGCCCCGTTACTCCTCTGAATGGCTGCGCGGATCATCTGTAGTAGGAATCTCCCCGAGCGTAGGTCGCTGGACGCTCGTCGCTCGCTGGATTTTCCTTCCGAGTGATAACAAGAATACTTACGTGTTTTTTCCAAGTGCGCCCATGGATTCGTCAGCTATAGGTACAAAAACCGTGAACGCGGGATTCGGGTCGTGGTACTTTGTGCGCTTTCTTCGCTCGGCGTCCGATGCCATAGTGCTTGCATCCATTAATGAACTGGCCAAATAGGAGGATGCCAGTGTTTTCACATATGTACAATCCCATGCGATTAGCCTCCCACGTTCCCAGGATACAAGAGTAGCGCCGTCTAGCCGTTTACCATCGGTACGCACCATTCCAGTTGGCTCCAGTGTACCCGGGTAACCTGCAACGGCGAGTGATGCTTTGATTATGACATTCATTTGTGCATGCCGAAAATGTCGTCCGGTCGACTTATGGCAGTCCAATCCTGCTGTCCAAAAGAATCCACCGCTGCTCCGCTGTGACATCTATGCGCTGCACATATACGAAGTCCCAAACGTAGGCCAACAGCGATTTCGCGGTTTCGTCGTCCAGCCTTGTAACTGTAGTGGCGCATGGGACGGCATCAAGAAATGCACTCGCCGCATTTCTCTAACCGCGTGCAAATGTGCAATTTCTGATGGTTCAGATGCTGAATCCAATAGCCGTCGTCTTATCTGTTGGTAAATAGTCTGCTCCAAGAACCCTGTATTTGTGCATCCTTCGGTTACTCCATGGTAATAAGCGAGGACCACATTAATTTACCGTCGGCAAAGTCGGGTCACTACTGACTGTGATTGAACTGCCCGACAACAAACCCTCCACCAACCCCTGCGTTTTTGACACTGAGGACAGATAAGCTGGTAAAGCTATATTGGCGGCGGATGTCATCCCGAGACACCCGAGAACAACCGGAAGGGTAGCCTCGCACCAAGCTCTATTGGCGCGATCATCCCTCTATTGAGAGAGAGGAATGATCGCAAAATGTTGTCGTAATCGTTAATCGATGTTTGCTCGAAGGCTGGTGTATAACGAAGGATATATCCGATTTTTAGGATGCTAACACAATGTCTAAGCAGGTATAACGCATCATATCTAGTCAGGCGCATGAGGCGGGAAGTCATTTTGTCTAGTTCGGTTGTAGCTTCGGCGATGTCTGCATCTATGCTCGTATCGTCTCCGATGGTTGAACACAAAAGCTTCATTGAGCAAGTTCAACCGTCTTGACACCCGGCAACAGATATGCGATCGCATTCGAGAAGGTGAAACTGTGTGATACGACTTCACATTTGGACGGATTAAGTTCTAGGCCTATTTCCTTTCCTAGATCAAGAATTTTGATAATATCGTTGCAGATTGTTTTGCTATCTCCTGACAGAGTAGCGCCATCCAGATACCAAATGTTGACCGAACTTGTTAGGGAGTCCACCAAATGGTGCACCGCCAGTGAAAAGAGCAGAGGGCCGAGTGGATTGCCCTGTTGTACTCCCTCTTGAGAGAGTAGGACGTCGGTTCCGTGGAATAACCTAGATGTGTCGCAGTAGCTGCTTCTGACCAGGAGTTAAATCTCGGGTGTGTGCATTTCGACTGCTCGAATTACGGCCGATCGGCTCACGCAATTAAATGCATTCCAAAAATCCAATTTCAATATCCCCGTATTGTGTGGCATTAATCTGATTTGTGTACGACAGGCGTGTACCGCGGCTTCTGCTCCACAAGTTGTACTGACACCGATCTGTTTCGGTGAAAGAAGGTGGGTGGCCTCCGGTGTGACTCGGTAGCATGCCTTTGGCTACGAGACGACGAAGTACATTACCGATCGCGATCGGACGAAGTAAACCATCAGGCTTTTCGAGGGCAATTAACTTAGCCTCAAAGAAGAAAGGGCTAATTTCTTTCGGACTGCCCCAGACATCACCATTGACGAGAAGTTCGCGATCGAGCTTACAATACAAACGCCGCTATGTGGGCGTATGACCAGGTTAAGAAAGGTGATAAGGCGTTCGACCAGATCTTCTTCAGCGCTGCGCTGCGGTGGAACTGGAACCCGTAAGGTCCTTCATGTGCAATGGGCTTAAACCGTCAGGTCCACCAGTTGCACTATTTGCGAAGGAACTGATTGCGCGTGTGACCTCATCTATGCGAGTTGCTGCACAATAAGCTGAGTCATCGGGAAGGTCTTCCAGTCTGTCGGAATCATGGATTTGACGAGGATGGTGTAATCGTTTCAAATCGCACGACGTGTCAGCACTGTAATTTGCAAAGCAGTGTTTGCTCCCTAACAAACCAATTGCGCCACGAGCGTCCCCCAGTTCTATCTTTTCGAAGATTTTTCTTCATAATTCTTCATGGTCGTCACGATTACATTTTCGCTTTCTTGGTTGGATCGAGATGTGAGTGCATTGGGTACTGCTATTGTAGACATACCCTCCTACCCCCGAGGAATAATGTGAGGCAGCCATTTTGAGTAAACTGGTTAGAGTGCCGGTATGGTTTGCCGCTGTTACACGTAGACAGTAGCGAGGGAAATTAACAAATCTTGCCAAGCTATCATGTCAGACGGTGCCTCGGATACTGCCCGTAGTAATGACCCTAGTTTTATCGCCACAGTCGGTCGTGTTCCCTTAGGAATTTGTTGAATCGTACGAAATCCCTCGCAAAACGATTTCTTTATAAATGTGACAGGACATTCCAAATTATTTACGGGGCATTGTGCTGCAACTCTGTCGGTATTAAGGATAGCTGGGCTAAACGGGTGTGTGTTTTGCTCGCATGGCCTTTGCATTCGATGCCGTTGATCGAATGTTCGATCTTTCAATCCCTCCTTCCCGCTGACCTCGACAAGTCCTTCTCGGTTATCATGTCATTTGCTTCGTCACGGTATATATTTCCAACTGTTGCTGCGTGTTGAGCGGGCAGAAAACCAGATCCGGGCAGCGGAAACGGGTTGGTCCATGGACTCGAATTCAGCCGTTAATGTTATGGCCCGATAATTTCTCGCATCGCGGACACTTGCCTCCATCCTCGACAATTTCTCCACGTTTAATATGATTTTCGTCTTTTTTTGTTGGCTGTGTCATGCTGATTTGTATATATTTATTGTAAGATATTAAATATATTTAGTTTACTAAGATATTAAGAGAAATTAAATTAAGATATTTAATATATTTAATATATTTAGTGATCAAGAATGTTTAAACTCAATGTTTAAACTCATTTTACATTTAAATTACTCAACATCCGTGTATAAAGTTAATTTTTACTGGATCTACATTAATTGCGTAATGTGGAAATCCTAATGCGCTGTCGAAATACTGCGAAGTTATTTGTTTAAACGCCGTGTCATTAATCATACAAAATGATGAGTAAAGGAGACCGAATATTTCTTAGTTTTAGCATGTTTTTATCATTTCCTTAAAAATGATTTAATAATTTACTTAAATATTTTTTGCTTTTCTGATTGTTCAATTGTCTAATTATAGTTACAAATTGACCGCTCGATTGATCAAAAATGTACAGTCACGAGACCAGGTATATCTATGATGGCTTCTTCAGCTCTAGTAGAATTAATTGTTAATGTGTGCACTCATCCTGAAGGGTAACTATTTTGCCAGCAATGAGTTATTTTAATTTGTTATTTAGAAAGAAAGTCTCTGCTGATGCTGCAGATGGTCCGCTGGGATCAGTCCCTCATTCGGTGACACGTTTTAATGCTATATATTATTCTATAATGCAAAATTTATTAGATTCGTGGATTTATAAACAATTTCAACATATGCTGCCCGACTGTTGCTTCTTTCAAATCATGTACCGCGTGTTCTCAGTCAGTAAGTGTTTCTTCTTGTTATATGTCACAAGGAAACTTCGTTTTTTCAATAATTATTTTAGTCAAAATATTGAGGTCATTGGTAAGTGCAGAATATATGCTTAGCCAATGGTAACTTACAAAATAATGACTGAGTCTAAATTGGCCTAAGCTATCATATGTTCGTCTTTAGTATGGAAATTTAAGTGCTTAATAGATTTGCGCAAATGGTTGATACCAGACTCGGTTGCCCTTAAGTTTCTATTAACAAATGCATGTATTAACGATTTCTAATCGTTTTTAAATAGTTGATACTGATCCATTATTGATAAATAATTATTAGAGCTGGATCAAAAGTAAGTTTAAATTTAAATTATTTTCTTTGCAGGCTCTTAAAAATATAATGGTCATTTTACATTTAGATCTCTTTATTTCGATTTTTTTCTTTGCTTCTCGATAGCTGCAAACCAGTGGCTTCATAGCACTGTCGAATAATTTTAAATAGTTGATACTGATCCTGTTTCCTTCATATTTATTCTTTCTTTGATCCAGCTCCAATAATTATTTTTAATCGTAAAGATATTGATGAACAACTTCTGATATGTTTAGATATTTACTTACTCTCAAGCTTGATAAGCGACTATATATCTTAGTTATTTCATTAAGAGAATTTCTTTGCTACTTACACGCTTTATAATTCGATGCGTAAATGTTAATCATTTACAACAGGTAGGAGGATAAGGGATTTCAATGAGATTTACTCAAGTCAAAAATCCATCGGTCTTTAATGTTTTACTTTCATTTTTTAGCTCTTATTAGTTCAATGCTGGGCAAACTTATGAAATGTTTTTATTTAGATCAAAGATAAATATAATTCAGACGGAATAGAATTTCTGGAGCAGTGTCTTGATTATCCTGAGCACATAGAAGTTATAACAGGATTAACTGAACTTAAAACGGTACGCTCTTTACTTAATAATAATTAAGTTAAGAAAAGATTAAGATTTATCGCCTATCTAACTATTTACACAATCTTTATTATATAAGATTGGCATTAAGGTAGCATTGGCACATCTTAGCTGCCCCTCTAAAGAGCTGTCACGTTTACTCCACTTTTTGATAATAAAATAATTTCACTTACCAATTATAAAAAAGTGAAAATGTTTGTCTTTCAAAAACCTATTGATTATAATAACCTTAATCCAATGTAATGTTGGGAATATAGATAGAATCTAGAATCTGACAAAAGTCAAATGTCTGCGTTTTATAATTATTACAATAATTTTGTAATTAATATTAGAATTAAATGTTAAAATCTATTATAATCTATTATTATAATCTATTATAATATATAAGATAAAAGATTATTTGATTATATTAATAAAATAGAATATAAATATATTATTA